>JACMIG010000552.1:0-29957 GCA_014805385.1 Levipalatum texanum
GTTTTTCAGAACTGATGACGTCACAACCCGTGACCTTGGACGTTTAGGGTCGAATATCATTTAATGTACTCAGGACCCCTAGGGCCACCCACACACCCAGTGGCAGGTCGGGAGAACCAACTTGATTTGTCAGGAACGCGAGCAGCGATCCTCCCTCGACCGCCGGCAAGACTGCCTCTTAAAAGAATAGCGAACATTACAGTTAATATTTTCAGTAATTTCTGACGCTTTTCAGTAGGTCTTCAGTAGGTCGCTAAATATACAAACTCCTTACCGCTCTCTCGACGGCAGCCACCGCACGCATCTCGATGCATGAGAAAGCGACGAATTTTGTAGCAGTCGATCTCTGAAAACTCAAAGAGTACAACTTCTACTTGCAGAAAAATGGCGATAGATCAATAGCTTAATTTTCCCACGATAGCGTGGGAATTAGATCGCCCCGGGTTCTTGACAATATCTAGTATATGTAAGAATAAATAAATAAAATTCCTCCCACTGTTTCTTTAATAATTGCGAACATTACAGTTTAATGTTTTCAGTAATTTCTTACCTCGATGCGGAACAGCGATCTGCAGTCAGAGCAGCGCCGCCTGCAGTTGATGATGTGCACCACGAGAGCTCTGCCCGCCGCGCAGTTGCGCACTGAAATTTACATCATCTCAGACTACACATGTGACCCTATTCGCAAAGCACAATAGGTGCAAGTTACTATACAAGATACGGATGCTCCTTCGTACGTGAATTTGAGACTATTCTGATCCTTGTGACACACTTTACATGAGTAATGTGAAAGAAGATCTATCAATGACTTCGACGAAACGATAGTGTATTGGCTATCGGGAGCATTCTCTACAGTGGGGGAGGATAATGGTTGGTACTCCTCGTCCGGAGGTGCTTTCTCTCCCTGAAAAAAATATGTAAAATTAAACATGTCTTCTTACAGGTGGCGGCGATCCCCGGCAGCAACAGTGCTTACAGCACAATGGCTCGACGCGGCCGAAGGCGACGGGAGGAGGGGCATCCGGGAATGAGAAGAGGGGATCGGGGGAACTCATATGATTTTGTAGCTGTAGATGTTTCAGAGGTGTCGTTGGAGGCATGGCACGCTGTGGACGGAGGACCATGTCCAAGGTAGGCACTGTCGGTGGCTCGGACTGTAAAAGGTTTGCTAATTGTTATGGATAAATTAATTTAAAACTTACATTGTGCAGTGGAAGAAGTGTTGATGCATACACATTCAAGATGGAATTGTTGAAGGAACCGGGGGCAAAGTGTTCTTCGCACAGCTTCGGGCGATTTGCATTCGAGAGTCGACTCCTCAGATCCTCCATTTCCGTTGCATCGAGCAGGAGTCCATTTATCCATCTAGTCCGGTGAGGCTCAGATGATGTGAACTCTCGCATGTCAGTGGAATCCTTTCGACTACCACACACTACACATTTGAATTTCGGCATTATCTGGAAGAGGAAATCATTTGTAATAGGAACGAGTTCAGCAAGTAGGGTGATGACCTTCGTATCAGATATTAGATGAGTAAGGGTTGCTTTGAGCTCAATATTAGCAACTCTTTATTCAACATGGATATGAATCACAGATCAATAACGGCTTCTTTGTATCCGGTGTAAACCTCGCTGGGCCACTTCGTCCTGATGGCGTGAACTACGCACGCGGGAAGTCTTATCCTCTTTCCTTTGCCGACAGGTCCAACTGTGGTAGCCACGATGGTACGGTAGGAGCCGTATCGTTTCTTCCTGAATAATTTTATTTACTACGAATGACTAGGCGAATTACTTGTTCACATCGCCTTCCTCGGTGTGACCTGTAAGTAGACTGTAGATCGCCGCCGTCGTCAATGCCGTCTGCAAGTGGAATACAACCTGTTTTATTTATCGCAGCTACCTGGTCATTCATAATGTAGTCCGTGAAATATTTGGTGTTGCTAATACACCTTGTCCAATCTGGTGCGACACTTTCAAGGCCGTCTTTCAGCAAAGTGCCAGCACGTTTCAGATTGAATAGTGCTAGGGAGCGGCAGCAATAATCGTGTCGATCCTCCGTGTGCTCGGGACACCCTTCACAGCGACACTGCCTAGCCGAAGGCTTGTCCACCTCTTGCTTGAAGATGACATCGCTGCTCTTCTCTGCGAACATCTCCATGCTTGCTACGGTTTGGTCAGTTTGCTCTCGTGTAGGGAAATCATCATCGTGCATCCATTCTTCCATCTGGAATTTGATGTGCGATGCAAGCCGAATTTTTGGTAATAATCAATACTCGAGAACATTTATTGATTGCTGTTCCGCTGTTCTGACAGGTACACGATTCCGCATCGAAGATCCCGACTCTGCTAGTGCTGACATTCTCGTTCTGATTATATCTTGCAAATTTTTAGATATTTCATAAATGTTTATCTTGTGCATGCATTCATACATAATTATTTAATGTAAAACATTATGAAATAATTCTCCAAGTTTCTCTATTATTCGTTAATTCAAAATACAACAATTCATACTAAATAAAATCTAAATTGTGAGCCATTCTGCTCTGTCATCCCCACCGTGTTCCCTGCGCGAATCATCCACACTTTGAGTTGTTATCTCGGAAATCTGCAAGATTATACATTTTCTTTCTTATAGACAGTTTTACACATTCTCGGATTCAAGAACATCGCAACGCACCCTCTTTCGTGAACGAAGCTCCTGGACGACGCCGCTATCGGATTCGCCTGACTGGAAAAAATATTATTCTAAAGAAATTACGCGTTTCATACAATCTGTTTTATTGCTAGAGAATAATTGATTATCATAAATGAGTAATTTATAATGCTTTATGACTTACTTATTTCAGTTCCTTTGCGATGTTTTCCAATCCTCATAGTCATACCGTCAGGCGTCTCTTCTCGCAACGGTTTCCTCAAAAGAGTAATAAACATGGGGTCGCCGGCTTAATCACCGGTGAAATTCCAGCGACAAATATAAAGGAGCCCCCACGTATGAAATGTGAGAGCGACCCCAACTGACCGAAAAAGAAGAAGCTTCCATATCGAGCGGATTTTCCGTGGCCGCGGTGCTTGTCGATGGCCATCTTCGCTCGTACGAATCGGACTGCAGCTGAAAAAAAATCGTTGTACCTTTAAATTTTTTATATTGTCACGTAAATTATCATGAATAAATACAGCCGAATATTCCTGCAACAAATGGCTTTGTTGAAAGAGCGTTATAAGTTTTTACATTTAAAAAGTGAAAACGATATGAATAATATCGCAATTTCCACAATCCAATACATGATTATTTATCAATGAAAGAATCAACAGACCTTGTTCCTATCTCGGCAAGCGTTCCATTCAAATAGGGCAGTGCTAGTGACGGGACGCCTGCAAATGAATGCGCATTTTTGAAATAAAACGATTGATAAACGCAAGCCGAAGATAAGCAAATTTTTAAACTGCGAAATGACGTAGCGTTAAACTGATGTTATATTGCGAGGTAGGTGCAAACACTGAACCTCGGTCAATGCAGGCGAGCAGGAGGAAAAGGGGCTTGCGCTACGCATCGGTGAGGATAGGCCCATCGTTACTGCAACCAATGCGCTCAACAAAACACATCGTGAACAATCGGTGTGAAAAATAATAGGAACAGGGGGCGCAGCATCGATAAATAGACTGGGATCGCAAATGAAAGGACTCAGTTGTAATCGGAAAATGAAAACTTGGCAAGGTGCCAAATACAGTACCCAGCAACAGACATTTAAATTCCCGCAAACCCTGTTTATCAATGAAAACTTTCAGAATTTTTTTAAAATTCGTAGAAAAATGTATGTGATAAGTGCTTTATATCATTCGATTCAGTTTTTCTAGCTCTATCACGGAGAAGTACCAGCTTATGCAAACTGAAAGGTCCCCGAACCGCTCCTTTAAGGTGTTTCTATGGTGAGATAGAGCGTTTAGAACGCCGGGCCTGACGAACAGGGACGGCGCGAAATTCAAATTTCGCACCTGCCATCATATTGGCAGTTTGCCAAATCCTCAGATCTCGCGCCCTGTGCACTATAACTTCTATCATTGTTATCTATCTGGTTTATTAATCAATTTGTTCCGTTGGGAAGCTGCAACATTTCGACACTGAAGGTCCCCGAACCCCTCCTTTAATTGGAAGGAGTGCAGTCCCCGAGGTGAACGGATGGAAGGAAGATGCGTTCCGTTCTTCCGGTCCCCTCGCTTATTACTTCCCACTATTCCTTCATCTTCATGTGGTCAACAAACCCCAGGCGGATATTTCTCGTTATGTCGATCTATCATGCTAATTTTCATTAAGCCATAAGATAAAGGGAGATAGGAAAGGATGCCAAGACCGTCCCGACAATATCATGCTGAAACTGGCGCTTGCAAAAAGAGGAGTCATGAAAATGGGTTGGGTCCTTTTTTCTTGCAATGATAACATTCTCCGTCTGTGAACGCCCATGCAGGATGCTCAAACGAAAGAGCCAAAAGATCATTCACAGTTTGCATTGACGTCTACGCACACATTGAAACCGCAGACCACACCAGTCGTTCTTTTTCTATTCCCTTCGCACTGAATGTGCACTTCACCCAATGGTGACATTCTGGGTACAGAATACCTTCCGCCTTCAGGCCTGGTAGTAATCGGATCGTACCCAGTTTAGTTAGATGGAAACGATATCCGTGATTCGTCGTTGAGCCAAAAGATGCAGCATTCCATTGCAGAATGGCTCGAAGATAAGGGCTCGTTGCGGGGGTGGCGTCTAAATTTGCAAGCATGTTCCAGAAGATCATCCTTTGCCTTGTCTCTCTCACAATCGAGACAAAGGCCAACCGAGAGAGTGGAGATGGTTTGTGTGGGTGGGTGTGAGTTTGGTCAGAGGGGGGATGACTCGGGATGATGACTCGCGAGAAACGACGCCGCGTACCCTTATCAGGAGTGAGAGATGGGATGGTTCACTTCTCCCCTTCCCGTCCCACCACACCCTCCTCCCTCCCCCACTTGGCTCCTCACCTGTCACACGGAGTTCATCCCTCCTTCCAGGCACTCGTGTCTACCATGGCCGACACCGACACCGACAAGATCATCCTCATCCTCCTCTGCATTTTCCTCCCGGTAACAATTCAGCCTCCATTGCCAGCAGCTTCTGAGTTCCTGGGTAGATTCATCCAGTGTTTTCTGGTATTGAAGTCAAAACGGATATAACCTTTTCAACCAATCAGATAGTGTTAGAAATTGAAGAGAGGTACGAGAACTCCCACGGCGTCGTTTCTTCAGACCCAAGCTGCCATCCATATTTTACACATAGGAGTAGGGGCACCTGAAGCGTGTTCCCGTCGATAGCTCAGTTGGTAGAGCGGAGGACTGTAGATCCTTAGGTCGCTGGTTCGAATCCGGCTCGACGGAGTTTCTTTTGCCATCTTTCTGGGGACTAGTGTACTTGATGGAGAGGGCGGAAAAAAAAAGCATCCGGAGAAGTAACTGTTCGATTTCAGCCCCTCGCGATCTACTTCAAGTCTCGAGATTGCGGCCTTAACGTGCTCATCTCCGTTCTTCTTCTCTTCCTCATCTGGATCCCTGGAGTCGTGCATGCCTTCTGGTACTGCTTCCTCCAGGACTCTTAAATCGTCTAGGCTTTCCAATTTTTACCTTTATGCTATCAGACCGCATTCTTCCATGACTAACTGTGCGGAGGGGCGATAACCTAACGCTTCATATGACTACTCCTGGGTGCCCTTTCACAACTTGTCCTGTTGACCAACCGTCATTTCATAAATTATTGACACACTGATCAGTGATTGTGGATGCCTCATGGGGAGGTTGCAAATAGAAGATAAGAAAGAGGCTCCGGAATGGGGGAAGAGAAAGCTGCGCCCACGCTTTGCTCGTAATCACGCAGAATTCACCTTCTGAGAGAAACGACTTCCGCATGCCGTGATAAGGATTGAATGCCTGTCTTGAGACCGATCTTTCCAATTCTTCTCTTCGAGAATAATCGTCTCCGAGATGAGTTTGAGAGCAGATTGGTCGTTGTTCAAAAATTAATCAAGAAGGGTTCCTGCATGTTATGCATACACACCATCAACAAAATTCAGTGAGATGGTTGCCTTCCAAAGGATTGCTAAATTTATTCTTTACCAAGCTTTTAGTACTCCTGCTTTATTCGCGTTTCATCACATAGTACAATGGAATATGAGGAGTGGGGGAAATGGGGGGACTCGCATAATATTTCGTTGTTTTCCGTAGTCGCTCGTAGCTGAGCTCGATTGGGAGAGTGAGGCCCGCAGAGAGAACAGTTATGGAGAAAGCTATCGGTAGGGAGAAACCGGTCGGGGGGAAATGGACATGGGGATCAGGGTTCGCATGACAACATAAAATACACGCGGAATGAAGCAACGGGGGGATTGGAATATATCTACGGCTACCCAAGGTTCATTCAGCAGCTCATAACACTAAAGCAATCATACAGGGCAAGCTCTTGGAGGGAGTTAGCTCATTTGAACAAACGAATAGCGTCAATAAACAAATATAACAAGCAGGGAGTCATGGCCGATTCGGTAATGTTGATGGCAATCTGGCATATATGAGCAAGCCATGGGTGTGAGGTTGTTTAATCTGGGAAGCTGAAATATCTAATTCTCATTAACTAACTGGGGGTATAGAATGTGGGATGTGTTGAATAAGTAGGATCGAAATGTATGATCGTCCAATTAAGCAGGTTTTGAACCGAGGTTGGAGTGAAAGTTCAATGGAGCAACCCTCATAACAGATAAATATGAGTAGAGCACAGTTGGGAAAGAACAAGGACAATGTCAGGGGATGGTTATTACAGCATTGGATAAGGGGGAAAATACAGTGGGGATATGGAAAGAAGCCGGTGGGGATAAAAATAGTTCACTACCGGAGCGTCTTCTATGAAGAGAAGGAGCTCACAGATAGAGCAGAGCTCCTTCTAGTGGACGAGGATGGACTTGAGCGGGGAGGAGGTGCCGTTGCGAGGGGAACGAGGAGAGCGAATGCCGTTGAGAGCAATCCCATCCTTCTCCGTGAGCAAGGCTGCAAAGATTAATCCCGTCGAGATAGAGCTCCTCCTCAAGCGGATCATAACAAATCATACAAAAACCAGCACAGAGGAAGCTTCAATCTATACCCCCGCAAGATTACGGTAAATTTGATGGTCCCGACAAATACGCGGAATTCATTTGTCAAGTACGTAATGGATAACGAACCCTTCGCATCTTCATCTTCTTCCTCGTCTTCGTCATCGTCCTCGCGCCACTTGAAGTTGAGCTGGACGACCTGCAACCACGAATAATCATAACACAGCTTTGATGGGATAAAAACGATGCGGACAATTGACTTGTGATTGTTCGAGAATTATGCAATAATTAGACGCTTGAAATGAGCGTGGGATGAATAGTGTTCAAGAGAACTTTCACAAAGATGCGAACGTCGTACACCCAGCATTTTAGCCGGAGAATTCGATGCTAGTTCGTAAAATCGTAATAAATGACACGTACCCGATAGTACATTCCGATTGTGATGGATCCCGAGAGCATGATGCCAAGTCCTCCCAGGTAGAGAGCCATCGAGTGGCTACCGAAGTAGTCACGCAGGAAGCCTGAATCATCCTTCTCCTCTAATCCGGCCAGGGGCGTCGATATTGCATAAGGATCATTTCTGGTTCGAAATATCGTCACAACATATGCAAAGGAAGACGGTACACAATAGGGTTGTTCTATTTGAAGTCTCAAAAGCCCAACATACCCACGAACGGCGGCCCGATGAGGTTGGCCAGCCCGGTGGTGCAATTCATAAGCGAGATTCCGGCCTGAAATGCGAGTGAGTCAGAACAGTGGGTGTATTATTAGAATTGAACTAATCTTCTGCTAGATAAAAGTCTTGTTCGACCGTAAGCAGAAGACCGTTTCCGTCAAAAGCGGATTCAATCGGATTCTATATTCATGAATGCAATGATTACCTGGAAGTCCGATACGGAGACAATCTCGCAGACGACCACAGACGAGAGCATGTAGTTGACCGCGATGAAAAAACCGTAGATCAGTGAGATGCCCTGAAATGAAATGTATTAAATGCGGGGGTGATTCTAGAAAGCCCAATTCATCATATGTTTCTGACGTGAAATTGCGCAACTGATCGAACTCCTCGCTTTATATCTGTTTGTAGCGGGAAAACCGCTTTAAATTTCAGCGTTTTGGGGCGGGAGAAAACTCACATAGATGGCCCAGACTGAAGTGCATAAGGCGATGAGGAGAATGGAAGCCCCCGCCACCATGATGCCGACGCCGTAGAGGAGGAAGAGGTGCTGCAATGAATTATCCCTAATTTGTTTCCATGTGGGTATTTGACTTTATATTCCGATCCTGAACTGGGGTGAACTCAAACCCATTGGTCTCGTAAGCCCACCAGAGAGTGGAGGATTACTAGAGAGTTGAGGGATGGAGGCAGTTGTGAACCAACGCACAGTCTGCGTCCCTCTGCTCTCTGCCTCTCCCTTGTCTATCGACCCATTCCTGCGTCTCTTCATTCCCTAATCCCCTACACGTTTTCTGTCCAGGAACAAGAATCACCCTTCTCTCCTTCTCTCCTCCTCTCACCCCATGCAATGGAGGCCCGGGAACAGGAGACTCAGAGAAGTAGAGCTTCCCGCGGGGCCCATTCCTTCTAGAAGCCCCATTAGAGAGGGCTTCTCTCTCCCCCGCCCCACTCTTTCGCCGTCCTCTAGCCCAAGTGATGCCGAGCGAGAGAGGAGGAAACGACAGAGAAAGAGAGAACAGGCGAGAGTCGAGGAGAGGGAAAAGAATCCAAGACACGCGAGAGAGCATTCCCGACGGCTAGACGGTTCCCCCTCTCCTCGTGTTTTCTGCCTCTCTCGCCTCCCCTTGGCAGTGAGTGAAAGTAGTGCACATGTCCCCGTCGATAGCTCAGTTGGTAGAGCGGAGGACTGTAGATCCTTAGGTCGCTGGTTCGAATCCGGCTCGACGGAGTTTCTTTTGCATTTTTTTTCGGGGATGGCCCAATATCATTGCGACTTACACGCTTGATGAGGGGGCGGTCGGCGAACCATCCGAAGAGAATCATGGCAGGGATTGAGGCGAGTCCTTGGAGCGTGACGAGGAAGTTGGCGTCCTCCTCATCCCATTTGAGAGTCTGGAAAGATTAATTCCACATTCGGTCATTTACATTTAAAAATGTTTTTCTGTCAAGATAACTGCTCGTACGTCTAGTTAGAGTCTACTGGAAGGCAACCGCAGAACCAATCAGCACTTTCGTGGCACAATCAAGAATTACCTCCGTGAGGTACTCGGGCACGTTCACGTAGGGGATGTCGTAGAGGAAATAGGTGATGCAGACGCTGACGAGGAAGATGACCATCCAGACGTCCGTGATCCTCACCCAGTCCCTCCAGGTCTGCACGAACTGCTTGCGGATCTGCATTGAATAAGTTATACCGAGAAGAACACATCCTACCAAAGTCCCAGGTGGTTCAATCAAGTATTTCTACAAATATCAACGAGTTTTGCTTCTCTCAAGCGGAACACATCAGGGCCAATAAGTGGAGCAAACGGGGGGAAAAGCCAAATCAAGCGGTTGCATGGGTTTGCTTACATCGGTAAAGACCTTCATCCTTCTCTTCTTCTTTACGACGTAGACGGTGGGGGCGGAGCCGCTGCGTCCCTGCATTTTGAAATCCGCCATCTGGCCACGCTCCAGTCGGGATCGGAAGGCGTTGGACTGCGCGATACGAGAGCGAGCGAAGGCGTTTTGAGGGCGGAGAGGGCCACGGGCTGCGGCTGAAAACAATTGTACTGTTGAGCAAAGAACAATCCGAAGAATACGCTCATCGGTCTATTATGCGAAAGAACAAACGCTCAATGCGGCCACATTAGTTTCCGTATGACAGGGCAGTCAGCAGAGCTGAACTGTTGTGCAAATTTCAGCCGACATTCGGTTTATTTCTCCGGATAGGATTCAGAGTTTAAAATACGTACGAGTGCGCTTCTCGTTCACAGCGTGGTGGTCGGCTCCGAGTTCGAGGGCTGCATCGACCTTCTCAGCCTCCTTCTTGCGCATCCGGTCGAGGCTGCAATGACGATACTGACCGAAGTCACATCTATTTACGATATTGGCATGAGCAAGCGTATGGATCACCGAAATGTCGACCAATTCCATATGGTGGCGCCCACTGCTGTTAAAGATGAGGATGTGACTACTGTAGCTAAACTCTGTTTACTGATGTTGTGGCAACCATACCTAGCAGCAGTAACTACTCATTCTTTGACTGACTCGATGGAAGGGACTGCCTTGAGGAGGTGCTTCTTGAGTGCATCGTTATCGTTTCCACTCTCCTCATCCTCGATTTCGCTCTCCGTGGAGGCGGATGAACATCCGTCCGTCGACATTTCCGTCGATCCCGAAGAGGATGAACCACCGATGTTGGTGAACAGCTTGTCTTTGGCCGGTTGCTCGTCCTTCGTCTCTTCGTCCTCGCTGCTGTCCTTTCTGAAGAAGAAATAAGATATCAAGATATGTCAATTATCATGAAAAAAAATTTTTGGAAGTCTGATTATGATGAAAATCCAAGTTTAAAGCACCGTCATCTTATCATCGGTAACTAATACTGACGGGAGTGCGAGATCAAGGGCATCGATGACTCCGTCGTAACTGGACTTGGAGGATTGGCGCTTGCGAGTGACCTGAAAATGGGCATTGAGATGAGTCAGCTGCTCCCATTCAGATTACAAGCTCGTTTCTATGAAAAAGGCTTTAATGGGCTTTCAGAGAAAACATTACTACATTATATTTTAAATCTAAAATCACCTCGAGGTCGAGATGCTCCAGGTGCTCCTCGGTCTCGTTCTCGAGCTCCGTCGGCGGCATCATCTCCAGCATGGTGAAACGGCGAAGATGGCGCTTGCTCTGAGATGGAATTAAGGGCTTTATTCAGCCAGACCCAGTCAAAGTGCCCCTGGGCCCACTGGAGAATGATAATCGATAGTTATTCCGAAATGGGCGGCATCCAAGAATGCTGGCAGACGGTTCTGGTTGCTGGGCTCGTAAGATTCTATGGCTGAATACTTTAACATACCCCTACGACTTTGATCCTGCGGAAGGTGGCGACGGAGACAGAGCGGTTGACGGCGGGATCCGTGGGGAAGAGGTTCTGAAACGGGCATTCCTTTCTTTTTCTATAAGAATTTTATTGTCAAGACTTCCATCTCAAAACCGAATTGACTTCGCATGTATAGCATACAGGGGCGAATCTGTCTTCATCCCCTGGGGGGGGGGCAAATCTCGCTTCATCCCGCCTTTTCTCTATGGCGAATTTTCTACACTATACCGAGACGCTGGAGGAGTTCTCGAGTGTGCTCGTCCTCTGGTCCCTGGTGGAGAGCGTCGGGGCGGAATTGGCACGGCGGAACGGCTGATCAGCGATGATCTTGATCTGAAATGGACAAATATACCAAATACCGTTATTCGGTATCCCGGCAGTTCACTTACAGCGGGCAGGTCCATCTTCATGCTCCTGGTACGGCGCTCGAACTTTCGATTCTTGGACTCCGTAGTGTCCGACTCCCACTTCACGTCGCGCATGACCAACTGAACTAGAGATTACTGTACTGTAACTAGTTTGAGAGATCTTCAAGTTAACTTACGCCGAGAACGAAGATGATCGAGAAGCAGATGATCATGAAGATCGTGATGGCTGTCAGGCCGAAGCCCATCCGAATTATCTGCCTGCAAGAGTTGCCCTTGTTTGGGAAGTGTGATGTCTCTTACATCAATGCGAATGAGATCACCATCGTGCCGACGCCAGTTCCCGTAGTCGCAGCACCCGTAGCCAAGGCCCTGAAAGCATACCATTTTGTCCACCAAGTTGAGTCATTTTTTAATAATTCTATGTCAATTGTGTTTTCGCAGTCACAAATCGTTTGTTTTTTTTTGGATTTTTCTAGTTATTTTTTCACGTATAACTGACCTCTTCTCATCGAAATAGTAGGTTACAAGGCAGATGCCCGCGTTGTAGAGGAAGCTCATACCAAACGAGGTGGTGACACCTCAAAACATGCATTAGTCAATTGTCATTGGACAGATCAGATTTTTGTTCAATCGATCTGTCGATCTGTTATACCAAAACACCAAATGTTATAGATGCACTCTTCCTTTCCTGCGAATGTGACTGGCTGTTGCCTTACTGAAGGAAAAGTAGAAGATCCAGATGTTGTAGGTAAAGAGCGAGATGAAGAGGCCGATGAGGGATATTCCAGATCCCAACATGGTCGCCTTCCTGAGAGGTCGACATTTTCCTTGAGGGAAGATCATAGGGTCTCTAACCTGCAGTCGTATTTGTCAGTGAACATCCCTGCTAAGGGGGCGACGATGAGAGGGATCGAGAGGAAAGTGCCGGTGATGGCGTAGATGGCCAAGTGCGAGGCTCCGTCGAACCGCTGTCAAGTAATGAGGATTATTACGAAGTACACGGTAATATATTGTGGCCGAGCTTCGCACCTACGTGTACGAAACTCTCTCCATTGTCTCTAATCCGCTACAGGAGACAAAATGAGAAATCGTGGAAAGAGACAGTCGGTTCGGAACGCTAAAAGGAACAGCTACTGCAGCCCCCACTATAATATGACCTATGTATTAGTGCTAATGATACCTTGAGGATCTGTGTGGCGATGAGTCCAAAGGAGAAGCTGAATCCGTCGCAGATCGTGTGCATGAAGAACGAGATCCCGACAATCCACCTGCAGATTTGCTGATAATTTAGAATAAGTGATTCTGAATTCGAGTTCAAGAATCCCTCTCCGATGAGGAGAGACGGAATATTGTTTTATATTAAATCTCACCAGCCATATCCGCCGTCGAGAGCAATCGGGTTATCGGAGGAATCAGAGGAGGTCGTGGACTTGCTGGACTTGTTGGAATCTGCAACGACTTCGCGCCCTGTCTCCATCAAAGCTATAGATTTTATCGCGAGAGATTTATTTTGCTATGATATTGTGTTAGCTGTTCCTAGCTGCACCTAGAGGCGATCTGATGTCTTGCATCGAACCACTCTTGTAAAAGGGAGACAAAATGGAGCGCGACAATTCGTCCAGAAACACAGAACAAAACAGTTTCTGTGTCACCGTAATATTTTGGGTCGATAGTCTCCCCATTGATGAAAGGGACTTCATACCGGCATCGCTCCCGGCGTCCTCGTCGAAGTGCACGTGGAATCGAGAGCCATCCTGCACCTGGGATGGCACCAGCGGTCTCTGCAAAGGGCGGATTATGAGCTTAGTTTGACTAAGCTTATGTTCGTAAGTTGCTATGTGTGTATTCAGCTCCATTTGCTATGGTTTTGATCATTTCGATGTTGCAAGCTCCGCATTGTCAGCAAGAATTCAAAATGTGCCCCTCACTCACATGGAAAGTATATTGCACATCTGACTGTGAAATAGTCTTCCCTTGCCAATCGTATGGTTGTTGTTGTTACTCTTTCTCCTGGCGTGACCCAGACATGTTGTGTGTTGTGGCAAACAAAGCCCCTTGTCTCAGGGCTCAAAGGTGCCGTAAGTTAGGCAGGGCAACATCCTTGTTGTGCCCCTTCTCTCTCTCTTTGCAGCGTCGGAACGCGGATATCGAGAAGCTCTGGAGTCATCACTCTTCCAGATGTGTCCGTGTGCTTCTCCCCGACAACGCAGAGGTCCCTCCTTCATCTCGTTCCGTTTTTCCATATCCCATTCCTAAGAGGCCGATGAAAACGGAAGTCCCCACGGGGAGGGCTTCAAGATCTCGCATGAGGAACAGTTGTCCCGACCCTCAGAACGAGGAATACATCCATTATTCCTCCGTCCTCGGGATAAGCGGTGCAGGAGAACGTAAACAGCCTCACACGTAGGTGTGACAACAGCCACAACATATTATGTTCCCCATTCACACACGAAGGTGCCCGGCTCGGAAAATAAGCTCCCTGTACTTCGTAAGCGCCAATTTTCCTGAGCGCTCTCCAATTCACTCAAACGTCGTCCACACCCGGGGCGAGTGAGTTCTTACACGCGAGCAAAACTAGAGCGGTGCCTGTCCCTCCTATTACTAAACTATTCAGGGGTGCCCGGCTCCGTAGAAATTCAGCAGTGTACACATCATCGTCGTGTGGTGAGGCTGCTGCGTTTTTAGGAGGAAGAGAAGGCGGGTGGCAAAATGATATCCAACAGCAAACAAAGGACGTGGTAGAATACGCACGGAGGGGAGTCCCCCTATGTACTCCTAGCGTCACCAGAACACTCAAGCAGTCTGTGCTCAGATTGTGCAAGAAATAGTCCCGAGATGACTCAGAATTAACTTCGAGCTTGGTTCATGGATCCTAGTAGAAAATTACAGTCTCTACATGAAATCACACTGAGCCCCTGGTTTTGCAAGCTCGACTTCCTTGACAGCTGCCTCAGCATAATATTTGCTGAACCGCTGAATCGTTCAAAGGGAATTTTCTCGAAAGCATTTTTCTTTAATCAATCATTTCAAAATTAGTGGCCGCATGCGTTGATGGAGACTGATGTTTCAAAGCGCAAAAATGCATGACGAAACTCTTTCCCTACTCGTTTTGATTAAATTTTCAGCTGCGAGAAATGTTAGTGTTCACCCTGTGATTTCAAAACATACAGTTACTGTTTCATGAATTATCCCTTGTCTAGGGCAATAAACTAACCTGGGCATTCTCGTAGACCCAGTGTTGAGTGTCTTGTTCTGTGGTCTTCTTGAACAAGATGCGCTCGACGGATCCGTTCCTCTTATTCTTTTTGTCTTTCTTCGGAGACGGCATGATTGTCGCGATGTTCTGAAATGAACGAGAACTTTACAATGAAGCAAAGATTCCTAACAATTTATTGAAAATTATTTTTTAAATTTAATTTCCGAAATTCCTGGTAATTTATTGTTAAGATTTTTAATGTTTTTAAATAAAAAAACTCACTCTCTAAAGACGACGGCAACGACGACGACGTGAGATTCTTGTTCATAAGTCGATGCGGGGCGAGGGGCCCTGGTGAATTCAAGATGCCAAGCACCTGTAAAGAGCCCCTGATATTCACGCGGATTTGGGTTTATCGCCGAACTGAGCTAGAGCAATCGGACGATGAGACGCTCAATGTGCAAGCGGGAGAAAATTTACGAGAGTGGAACGGGTGGGAGGAGTAAGTGTCTCGGTTGCAAGCGCTCCGAATCAAAACTTTCCGCGCATTTCGTCACATTTCTCGTCTTTTCTACTCTAATTCTCATCAATCCTGCCGTCTCTTCTTCTTATTCGAATCGAAATGGTGAGGGAACGCGCTAGGAATATTGAATACGAAGGTCAAAGAGCGCTGCGGGGACACTTTGAACGGAGAAACTGAGCTGCCCGCCATCTCGACTCACAAACCGGTATCCGTGAGTTGTAAGGCGATAATAATCTCGGGCGCCACACGCCATTCCCTCGACAAAGGTTCGAGAGCACGATATTTCTCACACTGCGTGGCGTTCGAAAACAAAGAGAGGGAAGGGAGAACAATTATTCCTCCCGGCCACGAAAGACAACATTCACTCGCTTGAACACGACCAAACTAATCGGCTTAGGTACGAACAGGCCGAATCATCTCCAAAAATTTAATCTTCCTAAATAATTTGAAATTGGCGCAATCGCATTCGGAATCGAAAGGGCTCAGCGCATCGCAAAATGCGTCCCCCAGAGGAGAGTACTGGGCGTATGGGGTAAACAAAGGCAGGGACTTCCCTGTGGGACCAAATCCCCCTCGCGTCTCTCCGCGGCCGAGGGGCGGGAGGAGGGGAGGGAGCAGAGGGGCAGAGGAGTGATCTCTCGCCGGGGCTATACTGTTGTCGAGTGGTTGTGGATGGTTCCTTAGTACTTTCGCAATTCTCGTAGCTCCCCACCCTTCGTCAGCTGCTCACATTTTATAGCTTGGTGGCATTTTAACACATGAATCAGCGTGGGAACAGGGGAAAATTCGGGAGAAATAAGAGCAGAGAATAGGGGGAGTCACTGAACTGATCTCGACGGTGTTTACTAGAGAAAGGAGAGGATTGGAAGGGCGAAGACATTCATCAGAGGCCAACGGGACCACGGGGCATGAGAATAATTTAGCAGCCCACTCTGACTTCCGGGGAGGGACGAGAAAGGTGAGGGAGGGAGAGCAGGGAGGGGACTAAGAAATGTGCAAAGTGGGAACGGAGACTCGAGAATCGACGGGAGGAGGAGGCAAGTATTAGAGAGGAAGGACACGACAACAGCAGGAGAGACTACTTGTATACGGCAAGGGAACTACACACGAGGGGGGAGGGAGAGGACCACGGGACTGTACGACAAAGAGACCGAGTGGAGGGGATGGAGTTGCCTCGTCAGGGCAGAGTGCACTTGGGGCTGTTTTATGGAAAAACAGGCGCGGGTTGAACGCACGCTGATCTACCGAGTGTATTTCAGGGCGGGGGAAGAGTAGTCCAGAGGGGGGTCCCCGATAACACTTGAGTACGACAATAGACGAGTCAAGGGGGGCAATGCGAGTGAGTGACTTGATACCATCTATGACTGCCTAGAGGGGTGGGAATGCATGCAGGATGAGAAGTGGGCACTACGCGGGAAAGTAAGGTTCGAGGAGAGCAGGAAAAGACACACATTCATGTGAAGGAGAGCATCTGAAGAACGAAGGGGGAGGGGAGAGATAATTCTATCTGAACGATCGCCGAGGAGGCGGGGAAATGGGAAGTTTGGGCAAGGGGAGAGGAGGGCATCTTAGGCCGTTGGCCTGGGGACCTTGCGGGCACGGAGTCCGGATTGGTGGCACTGCATGATGGCGTCCCACTTGGCCAGGCACACAACGAGGTCCTTGCGCAGCGACTTCAGGCCCCACAGGGCACGCGGGTTGGACTGAAAGGGAAGGATCAGGAATGCACTTTCGAATCCATTATCTTTGTCTCGGATTGTTTATCGGGAGCACGTTGGGGTACTCTCACACCGAAAAACACTAATAGTTGCGAAATTCAAACGACTTTCGCTGTCTCTCGGTAATAAGGAGTTGTCCTCCAGCTACATCTCTTGTTGGCTACATTGTTAGCAGTGTCCTCTTGAGTCCTTCTCCTATACAGGCCTTCAAACACCTCTACAAGGGACAATGTTGATGTGCATAATAGGCCCCGTCGTGTTGCTTTATGACACCGTATCAACGCGGCGGCGGAGCTATTTCGTCCATCCGATATTAGCCATAACATTCCAAGGAACCACGATGGCCCTTGCAAAGGGCTGCAAATGCCACGGGGGAAGGATATTGGAAGCATTCCATTCCACGGGCACTCGCTTCCAAGGAAAGACTAACACGGTATTTTACGATCACTTTCCTCTCCAGTAACTATTCCCACGCAACGAGACTACGTCTTTGCTGCAGGCACGAAAACGCCGTTTCCAACTGCGCACCTTGGAAGCTCTAGCTAGGTCTTGTTTGTCCCGCATAGAAGATGACGCCTACTAGAGAGAAGGATGAGGGCTTGCTGACAACCGGGATGACCTCATGATGGGCCCTCCTCTCCCTCCTCTCTGTTTTCGAACATCCACGTGGTTCTATTTTCCAGGGTGCCATACCAATGGCAGTCAGGCATTCGGGTTGTAAACGTTCTCGGAGATAGAACAGCGGGTGCAAGATATTGTCAAAAGAAAGCTTGCTGCCTTCGTCGCCTCTAGGAGACTTCTTTACTCGGTTCACTACCGCTCACGGGAATGGTGGTGCAATGCTCTCGCTAAATCTTTCCTTCTGTGTTGCAGGGAATCTGATCCAGGCAGTCCAGGCAGTCCAGCACAGGCGTGCTTTAGTTGTGCACTTTGTTCCCCTTCCCTTCCAGTGTTTCCCTGGTCCCGGGACAGCGTAAGATAGGTACAATAAACCCGAGCCGTGTCCCGGACATTGCGTTCTCTTTGACCGGCCAATTAGGAACTGCCCCTTTGATGAAGGGGAAATAGGGGCCAATAAGGATGCGATTTTCCCGCAACAACGTTTTAGGGCGAGACCCATAACATCAGAATTCCTTTTGCCCATTCGAGATGATCCAAGAATAGTTGCATTGAACGGTCTCTGCGGTTCGCTTGCTTTCAACTGGTGTGCATCTTTCCTCCTGAAAGCGATGACACAGAGAGAATTCACCTCCAGGGTCAAAATGGGTAAATTTCTTCCACGCAGCAGCCGGCATGTGGTAAAAGAGGCACCATGATTAGCCCTCGTGACCATCATAAGGTCATGTCGGCTGTCAGCATTCGCTCATCTTCTCCGTATACAAGGAGCTTTACAGCATTGATTCGTGCCCTGTGCTTCTCAAATTCTGAGCTCTCCACTGAGAATGCGGCACTCTTGACGTCAGAGGCCCGTGAATACTCTGTGACTGCCGTGTGTGGACTAACGAGACTACCTCGTAAATCGTCACATCTCTGCACTGGGAGGGGTGGGAAATGGAAATCAGGGGCTGAGATCAAAACGCTTCTTATTTCGCAAGCCATTTGAAATGTTCGCCCTTCTTTAGAGAAGAGGCCTAGCGGACTGTCCGAGACTGCCAGGAACCTAAACAATTACCTGAGGACGGCACATGTCGAGGCACTGGGAACCGAGGGCGGCGACTCCGTTGGCCCTGCAGCAGTCGGTGTTGTCGTGTGTCTGCGCCGCGCAGTGGACGACGGACGAGAGATACTTGTAGAGACGGCAGCGGGAGGGCTGGATCGTGTTCATCAACTGCAATAAGGGGAATGGGCTAAATAAGCTGTTTTCTTCATGACTTTTTGATTGTACCGAAGGGCAATGCTCTAGAGTTCTCCATCAACGTTCGGGGAAGTGGGGAGGAACGTCTAAACCCATGAATACCCAGGGCCCAGGTACAGGGAATACAGACCCTGGGAATAACCTCTCAACCATGAAATTGGGAAAAACACGCAAACTTCCTGCAACTTGATCCCCACAGGCTTTCAATTAGCCATTTCAATCCGCTCCCGTTCGTTCCTAATGCCATGACAGGATTACAATGCAGATGTGGAGAAACATGGACAATGGTGGTCGATAGGTATCTCCAGGGGAAGGAGGCAAAGCCCTGTTTGGGAAGCAACATGTTTTGACCGACCAATTCCCATGGTCGACCGGAGTAAACAGTCCAGAAGAAAGAATGTTTACCACAACGCGGGCTTCAATGGCGTTTGTCTCGTAGATGCACATTCCACGGCACTCGGGAGGGACGAAGCGTGTGCAGCACGAACCGAACACCTGAAGGAACAACATGTTTAGTTAGTGGGACTTAGGGAATTATCACCTATCGCGGGGCCTGATACTACTGCCGGGTTTGGAAACTGTTGTGATTATTTACTCATGAAGGCTAGTATCATTTTCAACAGAAGAGTGCCCCCAGTCCTTTCAAGGGCTGTTACACCGATAAAATAAATTTATTGAGAAGGAACATGGTCCGTAGTAGGGCAATTTGCCGCAATCCTTCTCTTCAACAATAGGGATTGTTCACCTGATCGGCGACCTTCCTCTCAATGCACGGCTTCCACTTGGCTCCGGAGTTTCCGCAGTCCTGCAAAGTCTCCCTTCAATCTGACATCCACCCTTCATCCCTCCAATCAAACCGAATTGATTGCGGCCACGCTCGTGGACAAAGGGGAAGCTATTTATTTCTTCCGTGATACCCAACAGGTTTCCTCCCCTTTCCCCTAAGGTGACTGGGATCAGAACGGCACGCAGCCTGCAAAAACGATCACTATGCAATGGAAAGGAGAAGCATTGCTGAAAAGAGCATATCTCCTCTCTCATTGAACAGTGAAAGTCTTTTCGCTCCGTGTAAGAGCTCAGGGTGCAATTTCAAGGTTCTACACTGCGCTCTTAGGTTCCACCGAGGCAGAGACCTTGGACCGCCTTGGCAGTTCTTTCTGTTGGAACAAGCTCTTAGAGATTGCAATCTCGCATGAATTTTGACGTACCGCCGGATTGTCGAATTCGATATCTTGGGCAAAAATGGCAACAGCTACAGCGGCGAGGACGATTGATGACGTCAGCATGGTTGATTTTATGGCTGAAACGTGTCTTGGATGTCAGGGGACAAGATCGGACGGCGCGGGATGGAATGCTTATTATCAATGAGAGAGGATAACAGCGACAATCAGGTTAATCGTCTTCTCGTGAGCCTAACCATCCTTACTCGAACAATTAAGAAGGGAGCCGCCTATTCCGATGCGCAGACGAGATAAAAACGATGGGGTTAACACCTCTCAGTCTAACGAATACGCTGCCTATCAGGCCTAATGGCCCCATAATTATCAGAGGGCGAAACGGAATGTTCCGCTCCGCTCTTTCATTCGACAACAGTGGAGCGCTCATAGAGAACCGCAGACGATTGAGAACAAGCCATTAAGTGGCCTTCCTCCCTCGGCCCAATGTGATAATGAACTACTGATGGGGGTCCCATGTTTTTCGTTAAATGGAACCAGTCCCCTCTTGGTACAACCCACCAAGACACAATCTGCTTCAATTCCCGCACTCGCTCCCCATAATCAACCATTAAGGGAGGGAAGTGCGCGCAATTTTCATGCCTGATTAGCATTAGTCCATCCCCGAGAACACTCTAGCTGAAGATCAAGTGATTGACAACCCATGATGGAGGCCAAGAAGGGAAAAATATATCGGAGATCACGCTATGGACTATACAAAGAACCTGAAGAGCGTCACTACGATATTTTGTCCTATCATGAGGTGATCCTCACTATCTCTTCCCCAATTCTCAATTAAGACACGGAAGCTATCAAATCGGAACAAGGCGGAACAAGAGAAGAGGAAGGAGCCGAAGGGGCATGTCGCACTGTCGTTTGTGTGCCGTAAATAAGACGATCTAAAGATGCCGGATTGTGTCCCCGGGGTCTTTACGAGCACTTTCACCTAATCCAGCGTAGTCAGTTGGGATTTCGACAACTGGAGCCTCGGAGTCTCCTTTAGTTGATTTAGCGAGAACGAACAGGTCGGGAGAAGGATTTGAGTTAAGTGTGGAAGGGGGGTGGGCTGGCGCCAAAAAACTGACAGACAATTTAAGGAATGAGGGGGCGTTCGGTCCCAACGAATCACTACGGGAAAAGGATCTCACTAGAGGGAAGGATATTCCCAGTGTTGATCGCTTAGTCCAAGCAAACAGAGGAAGAACACCATAATAGCCGGCTTTTTGAGGAGGGGTGCATTAGCGACCTGTCTGGCACTGCCGGCAACAGATTGCATCTACATTGGGAGGACAGAGACAGGATAACACTCGAAGCGGAGCATGAGCTCAAGGGCCAATCGAGATGGCGTACAAGGAGAGGGAGAGAAGGGGTTGACTCGTTTGGGGTGATTATGCGCCCCCGCGCCAGGGTTGGGAGATCACAGTAATGGAGCTGGGAATATCTATGGTAAGCAGACGGTCAGCTAAGCCTTTCTGCCGAAAGGATTGGGCAAGGCGATCTAGCTTGGCGCCTGCCATTGTATGACGACAGTAGAAGGAAGGGAGGGGGGAGACAAATCTACGGGGGGAATTCTACCCTGATCCTTTCCTACCCGAATTGGCTAAGGCCACGGGGAGAGGGAGAGAGAGCCAAGGTCAAGCGCTGCCATGAATGCAGTTGGTAGGAAGAAGGTGGAGAGGAGGAGGGGATGCCGTGGGGGTGAGCTAATACCCATACTGTGAAGAGGGACAATGAAAACCAAGAGACCCCGACGCCTTGATCCAAGGATATTCCCTCCCATTGAGGACGCCGCCCCTTTTTCATGGTCACGAAGGAGAATGACACGAACAATGAATGAGATGTTTATGCAGAGTGGCCCTGTATTAGGGCGCTGACAGCACGGGGAGGGATTTAAGTTGGAGGGCGATATTATCAAAAACACGATTTCTATTGCACGCACGACGAGTCATGGAGTATCGTTCGACTTATTACGAGGAAACGAAATTATATTCATTCCAACTGGCACTGATCGGCTTCGGGCAGCTTGGCAACGGGTAGAGCCGACTTTTCCTTTAACTTCTGTAACAAGATAAGGTTACTTTTTTCTGAAGGAAGAAACTTACCATCTTAATGAACTCGGCAAAATCATCGTAGAAACGGTTCTGGAACTCGTCTACATTGCGAGCGAAGACATGGAGGGCAGAACAGGGACGAGCTCCTGCAAATGTAGGCAGTTATAACAGAAGACTAGAAGCGAACAAACCGATGGTGTCAGCCAAAACTATGTACTCCAGCTTGGAAACTTCTGAGGGACCAGCCTTCACGACGCAGACTAAAGGGGTCGAATTGAGAATATCACTAGTTTATTTTCACCTTGCGAGTTGTACATATCGGTGCTGAGCAGGAAACTGTCGTCATCCTGCCGGAATATTTCGCCTTTCATCTGCAAAACTGGCCCATTGGAGTGGTTTCGGGGTATACGATAATCGCTGAAATCACGGAGGAGATCACTAACGCTTTTTCATCCCGCTTCCCTTCAGCCCAATGAGTGAGAGCGGGGCGCGCAGGGAGATTTATGACCGCTCAAATCTTTTCGACATCAAAACCCACGAATGATGGCAAATGGCAGCGGTCAATGTTCTGGTGCGAATAGTGACACACTTTCACTCTCCATTGTGGAAGACAATATGGATCGAATTTAGCTCGATGATTAGTGTGTCAGAAGATCACAAAACAGGGACCGGCAGAGTGGACAGTGCTCACCTCGTGAAGTGACTGCCTCGGCCCATCATCCTTGAAGTAGACGTTGAGGCGGGCGCTCTCCTTGTTGCCACCGCTAACTGTAAGAGATACTGATATGAGAAAGAAAAACACAAGTCGAGAGTGTTTCATCTAAACGGTGTGCAAGCAGAACCACTGCACTTTCCACACTTTGTGTTTTTCCAACGTCTTTTACTAACGACCGAATTCGCTGAAGTTGGTATTGAGAAGGAGCTCTTGGCAACTAACTCTCCATCCCGATGCAAGACGGCTTCTTGTTGGAGAGAGCGAGGGTCTTGGAGCTAGTAGAGTCGCCGACGTCCATCTCCTCCAGACTCATGATCGTCGAGAACGTCTTCTTCAGCGCCGCCGGGTTACCGTAAATCTGAGAAGAAACATATTGCATCTTGTCAATATAAAGATCGACTTCTGTGCAACTAGAATTTCACAATTACACGGTCTTCCAATCAAGATCTATTCCAGTTTGCGGCAATCGATCATAAAACACAACTATTTCCTCACCTGCGTCCACGTGCCCTTGATCTCGCTCAGCTTCACTGGGATACACGGCGGGCATTCGAAGTGGCCCTCGGCCTCGGCCTTCCGCTGCTCGCTAAGTCCGTTCTCCGCGAAGGGATGAGGGAACGTAGGCGAGGAGCGGAAGACTTCCGGCTCGTTCTTCGCTTCCATCACAGTCCTTTAAAGCATTATACATGGACCAGTGAATCAGCTGAGAGTTGAAGGAAACCTAGGCTCTGCAATTGTATGCATTTGGAAATACAACTAGCGACAACGCGCCGCACTTGGTGCGGGTACTGTTTTGCTACCCGTTTGATCCCGTTTAACCACCTCTTGAGCTTGTTCATCATCTTGAAAGTGCCGTCATTGATGGCTTCCGACTTCTTTGCTTGCAGCTCCTTCTTGAGTTGGACGAGTGTCTCCCTCTCGTCGTCCGTCAGCCTCGTCCCGTCGTCAGGGATGTCGATACCGTATTGCGTCTGCAACCACGGAAGTCTCTTCCGACCAAACGGAATCTGAATGTAATGGATTTATGTAGTACCGCACCTTGAAGTATCCCTTGAGGCTCTCGTCGGTAACGACCATGTCGTCGTCTGTATATTCTGCAAGAAATGTTCTACACGCAGATTACGATTGAAGGAATGAAAGCCACTGCGTGTAGAATATAGTAAGAACGAATCATCCGGCTACAAGGCCACCAGCGTTCCCACCTCTCTTGAAGCCCATGCTCCTTCTCCTGACGTCATCACCTTCGTTGTTTTGTGTGAGCAGCTGGAACGTTAGCCTGTTACCTCTACCCTGGTCCGTCCTCACCCTGCCTCCAACAGTGTTATCGGGGACGTTGTTGACTCCCGCCTCTCCTCCATCCACAGCAAAGGGATTGGCCTGCATCTGCTTGGCCTGAGAGGGGACAAGTGGGTGGAGGAGTTCTTTAGGCCTATCAAACCCTGTTGATCTGCTCTTCCAGCAACTGTTGCTGTTGCTGCTGCATGAGAAGCTGAAATGTGACCATATAGATATTCTGGCTCAAGGACTGGAGTTCTCATTTCATACGAGCGCGTCATTCAGTGCTAACTGCGACCTAAAAATGAGGGGGTCATTTTAATTTTATGATTGGTCAAATCTATTCATATTTTCTCCATTAGCATTAGTCTCTCACTGCAGCTCCGGCCTGGTGGTCGATCATTGACTGCTGGTAGCGCCTCTGCTGATCCAGGTACTCCATCTGCTTCTGGCTGTACTGCGAGAGCTCTTGCTACAACAGATCTTTGGCCTTTGCCTGAGTTCCAATTCAACCTGATGCTTCGCCAGCTCTGCCATGTACTGCTGGTTGCGGGCTGCGTTGATGGACTCGACACGGCCCTGTAATAGGACTTCGGTGTATCGATCCGTCTTCTCGTTCATCAGACCAATGAAATGACACAACACATCAAAGTTTCCTAACGGTCAGTAATTTGAGGGGAGTCAGATTGTGCTCAATGTATCTTCCTTAAAGAAATGTAAACCGACGGGGTTGCTGCTCGTTCCCGCTAGCAGGGCGGCAGGTTTGGGCATCAGGGCCTCGAGCATGTTCCCATCGCCGCTCGTCTGCTGGGCGATGGAGGACATTGCAGGCGCACGTCGACGGCCGCTTATTCCTGCAGTGCAGATATATACTGGTCAAAAAGAGTGTTCAGAAAATGCGTTAAAAATAAATAAAGACCGTCCGCTGTCCGACATTAGTGTTCCCAGGCTATGGGAATCAGAACTCTTCGAGCGACATTACTCATTTACACGAGAGATATTGCAGACAGGCGCACAAAGATGCTACTAGAATATCAGCACTACCTTCAAACGGGTTCCGGGGGTTCTCGCTGAGCCCTTGGGGTGCGGCGTTGTATCCTTGGGATGCCGCCGATGTCCGCTGGGAGGGAAAATCGAAGTCCTGCTGTCCTTTGTACTGGTACTCGGCTGGGAGGTGCTGTTGAGTCGCGAGGTACATCGGACGAGGCTGAAAGATTGTTTCAAATCGTAGAAGATCCTGGGTTGCACGAATTCTATCTATTGCAGAGCACCCGGATAGTTCTAGTTCTAACGACCGGGCACATTCAAATCCGAATGCGGAAGCTTTAAATCTACCTCTTCCAGCCCCCGTTTCATACTCCTTGTAATTCAATAGACCATGAGAGGGGGACAATAGAGGTAAATAACGGGTGATGCAAGGATGCTTGTCATACATTCTGCTGCATCTCCAGGGGATCCTGTGGATTGTGGTTGGGGTCCTGTGGGATGGCGTTGTAGTTCATCGCCACTTGCTGAGCTGCAATGATTATGTATTAGCTGATCTATATCTAAAATAAACTACGTTCCGAACTGAAATTTATTTTCCGGAAGGACTCTTTCGTTCTTTTGTAGTGTCTCATTCAGAAAACAACAGACAACAGGTTCACAGGTATGAAATTTGGTTGCAATTGGATGTTCCCCTTCGCCACTGACCCGAGTACTGGTTGAAGGGAACGTTGAGTCCCTGTGGATAGGATGACTGTACAGGCGACCGTCGGATCTCCCTCTGAGGAGGAGGAGGAGGGGCCTCTGCCTCCGGGGTTTCCTCTTTCTTCTTCTCAGCCATGTGCTTCTTGGCCTTGTCGACAGCCGGGAAGAGGGAATTCATGAAAGCGCCCGCGAGGTTCATCGCAAGACGATCGACCACTGCAATTCACCGTTCCAGAGCAATTTCGGCACAGTTTGTGAAACATCGTTTGAATTAATTTAATTTTTTAAACCATTTCTATGGCATTGACTGAAAGTGAGAGTCTCCCGCGCAACAAAAACATCTGGAAAGACATCCCCATTCCCAACTGACTCTTCTTTCCCTTCTGGCCGCCTTCGCCTCCCTCTGCCTCCGCGCTCTCCTCGGCCCAGACTGCCACAACTGCCATAAGCAGCAGAGCCAAAGGAAACGCAAATCGCATTCTGAAAAACAACTTTGAATTACGGGTTAAATCAGACAAAGCGGCGGTAATTCTGAGTGTCGAGAGGGCGAGAGGAAAGTGAAACTGCCGGCGGGGCGAGTGGAGGGAGGTTGATAGAAAGCGAGATTAGCCACCTTCCAGGATGAGTGGATTAGTTGATAGGGATAGCCGAGGTATTCCCGACCACTGCTGCCGACCCAGTTCCTCTCCCACTGCACCATCGCCATGGCTATCGGCGGAGGTAGAGGCGTGTGCGAGATTGTAGTGACCTCGTGAAGCCCATTTATCGGACGACTGATCCACGTTCCACAACGGTTATTTTCCAGTCAAGAATTGCCATTGCGCGAGTGATGAGTGGATAATCGGTCTCCTCCAATGGCGAAAAAGAAGGGATCGATTAATCACGGCTTGAGCGCTAAATTAATCCGAATCAAGAGCCTGTTGGGGTGTAATAAATCGAACTTTGGTCGTGGGCTATAGAGAAGAGCCATAAACCGAACAGCATCGTTTATCCGAATGTGATTGCTTAGTTAGAATTTATCTGGGGCTTCGGCCCAGTTGCGCGGTGTGTTGTTTTCGGGTGTACTTGGTTTCGTCCATTCAGCTGGTTGAGCAGGTCCGAATATGGCGTAGATGAGATTCATCACAGTAAGCAGAGCGCCGAAGAGAAACCAGACGTTTCTGAAGAAACCGGATTTCATCACATTTCTAGGTGCTTCTTCACTGCATGTTGTTATTGACATGTGAAGCATTACGTCATTTTAACTTCTGAACGATCTAAAACTTTCGTCAGCCCACCTCCACTCCTCAAAGGTGTCATGAGCAACAAGAGCTCGAACGATGACAGGAGCTACAAGAGCAGACACGCAGTTGATCAGAGAGTTGACGGCCATGATGAAGTGGTTGTGCTGACTGAAGAGATCGACGATCTATCATCTTATCTTTGATCAAACCCCAACCTAATTTCGTTTCTCGTAGCGACTCGCCTCTATGATCTATCATCTTGTTTTTGATCAAACCCTAACCTAATTTCGTTTCTCGTAGCAACAGCGCTAGCGTGAGGACTACAAGATATAACAGTGACTATCGCACATTGCCCGATGCATTTGACACTATGAATCTTCGGTATAATGACTCACGCCGCCATAAGCGCGGATCCCCTGAAGAATGCGCCGCAGTTGAATCCGATAATGGACATGCTGCAGACGAGGCAGGCAAGGGCGAGAACGGGAGAGGAGCTGAAAAGAGTTGGCTACTGGTCGTGTCCGATTCAGCAGTCAGCACAGCTATCAGCTTTCATGTTTGAAAGTAGTTTTCCTCAGAAACCCCTTTCACTGGACTGAACAGTACTGTCTCATTCACGCGACGTTTTTCCATACTTCGGAAATCCATGTCTGCGATACATAACAGGATTTCGGAAACGGAGATAATCAGGGCGCAATTTCCTACAGCAATCACAATGTTAATGGTTGCTTACGGAGTGATGAATCCCTGGATGAAGAAAAACACAGCCATTCCCCCGACTGCGAGGTGGTTGAAGATCTTCGTGGAAAGAGTGTTGTTGAAACAAGCGGTCGACTTGTCAGAGAGCACTCCCGCAAGCATCTTCACGAAGAAGGTTACTACCTGAAAGGGACATTCCATAACAAGTTTGTCCAAGTCCATATTCTGCGCCTTTGGCACAGATCTCTTTCACCCGGATGTCTTTGGACGAAAGATGAAGGATCGGTAGTAAAACCGTCTTCATTCTCTTTCGTAGTTTTTCTGTCTAGAGTCCCTTGGTACCTGCGGAATGCAAGCGAACACTCCCGTCGATTCGACTGAGAATCCCATAACCTGCAAATTATATTTCTCGTTAATAATTGGGCCGCCGAACAACATACCACGTTCAGAAACGTCGGCGTAAATTGCATCGTAATTTGGATGCCCATGAAATTGCCGACGGATGCCGCCCACACCGCCCAGACGGCGGGGGAGAGCAGCATCGCCTGAAATTTACGTGTTGGTGAAAGAGAATGGAAGTAGAGTAGTCCTATGGTGTATGCTCATATTTCCCAGAACTTTGATTTCATTTCGAGTTCTGTCTCTTCATGTTCAATAGCGCACGTTGACAGCAGCGAACACCGCTAACTGAATGAGTGTGCTAGAAATTCACTATGGAACCATATGAACGTTCCATTACTTTTGCAGCTCAAGCTGGGTAACAAATATTTGCCAGAGTGAATACAATGCTTCGTTTCGAAACCGACCTTATAGGGCACGGGGTCCCTCTCGCCCTCCGTGTTTCCCTTTTCTCTCCGGATTCTGCCGAGTTCTACGGCGGACACGAGGCGATGCCGTGAAGGGAACTCCCTGAGTGGATATCCAGTTACAACTGCTATGAATGAATATTTAATCCCATCACGGCAATGTTGCTGTGGGCGCAAAACCAGCAGAGAATAGCTCTTTGTGCTTTCTGAAAATATGTTGTGATTTGAAACGAGAACAGTACGGGTCTCCCTAAGATCTCAGAGGGTGAAAGTCGAATCACCATCTCCCACTACTATGCGATGCTAACCTGTAAAAGTAGGCGAAGAGGGCGAAGAGAACGAAGCAGACGCCGGAGTGGACGTAGTACGTGGATTGCCACCCTAGTGAAGATGTACACAGTGCTCCAGAGACGGGCATCGTGAAGATCGGTCCGAACTGAATGATGTATATCCCTTAGCTGTGTTCACTGTTACCTTTCTAAGAGTGTTTTGAAAAGGACTTTTTTATGAATCCGTGGAAGGTCTTCTGATATTCCATCTTACCTGAATCAAATGATTGCTGATCCTTTTCTCTTACTATTTCAAGAATCTCTTCTCACATTCCACATTGTTACGATGTAGGTCTTTGAATGATAATCCTCCAGCAAACGTGATACTCCATTAGCATACATATTGTAGAGAACCCGAGGCTTTCTAATTCCCACGCCCGGACAACCCCAATGACGAATTGCACGAGCTTTTGATCTACCTCTTCGAGCCCTGTTTCATGACCATTGAATCACACTGGGCATGAAACGGGGCTCGAGGAGGTAGATCAAAAGCGAGCGCAGTCCGTCATTGAGGTTGTCCGGGCGTGGGAATTAGAACGGCTCGGGTTCTCTACAATATCGAAAAGTGATGGTGATAATGCATTCGTATTTTCGTCGGAACAATCGGATAGCCAACAAAGAGCGAGCAAGTGATTCGTTAGAATCACATCACGGTCCAGTCGGATCAACTCGATTCGTGCGTGAGGACGGCACATTTTGATCGCGTTGCACTCTGAGGTTGTAGTACCTGATAGAGACAGGTCAGAAAGGCAATGTAGAATGCGCTCTGCTTGTGCATGGACCACTGCCTGGTGAGGACGGCGATGAGAGTGAAGATGATGCTGAGGCCGGTGCCCTGAATTCTCGGATTGATTCATTGCATATGGAAACTCTCCCTCTCTCTTTTAGTGGTGGATTCGAAAAAATGGGCAGAGTTTCGTGTCTGGGAAGCAGTTCCTCAGCAGCATTTGGTTGTTATTAAGACACGAATTGGCTAGCGCTCGAGTAGCCGCGGAACAGGCCACCTCAGAATCTGCTCAAATTTGGTGTGTTGGTTCCTTTGGGGGTTCAAAGTACGAAAAGGGGCTAAAAAAAATTTCGGAAAAATTTTCCCTTCGAGACCCAATTCGAATTTCCGTTGGTCATAACTTTGTACAGGGGCGGTTTTGAGCGGAAAAAAGTATAC
>JACMIG010000553.1:0-12131 GCA_014805385.1 Levipalatum texanum
GGGGTACAAGGAGTACAGGAGGATACGGTCGAGGGGGATCATGGAGGAGTGAAAGGGGAGAAGTAGCCACTTGTCTACCAATCGGATACTCTCGTGGAGGGCATCGCCCAGACTGGCCACTACTGCAGTTAGAGAGGAGGAGGGAGGGGGGAACGAGAAATGGCCATTATCGGAGGGAAACTGTTATGGCTAAGTGCAGGCAGCGAATGCAATCAGAGCGGAAGAAACGGGACAGCAAGCAGCTTTCCACATTCTTACGACGGCTGATACTGCGGTTAGCGAACGATGAACTCAACGATTATCTAGCTCGTTCAGCATTAACCATTGTTGAAAGTTGACAGCCATGTGAACGCCGTCATTATTACTCTCTCGACCTGCACACTCCAAGACATGCCCTTTTGGGTTCATAGAGAATTGGATAAAAAGGACCTGGCTGGTGGGATGGAAAGGGAGCGGAAGGGACTGGTCCCGGACGTGAATGGTGATAGCCTCACTGAGGGCAGATGAGAGAGAAGAGAAGGGAAGAGACGAAGACGAGGAGAGGACACATAAAAAGTGACGAGCTTCAACCTCCGTTCAGTGGGTGGAAACAAATAGAGACGATTGGGACGAGGAGGAGGCCATTATTCAACTACCATCTATTTCCTCCATAAATGCTCTTATTACTATAAATGTTGCAGTCGAATGAATTCAATTTGAAGCCTGCTGAGGCCATGTACGTTCTTGAATAAAAACGGAAAAAATATCAGTAGATTGATGAAATGAAAAAAGGGGGGGAGTTTACCAGGGGCGACATCAACTTCTGCGAGTAATCAGGAAGAGAATGATTGTGAACACTGAGGGCTCTCTGTAAACAGAGATATCCCCCCGTGGATCCGTGGCCGTGGACAAAGACGAGGACTGGCGGTTGGGAGGAGGGGAGGGTGGGAGTCTACAGTGCGCAGTCCCCCCCTCTCCTCCCTTCTACCTTTGTCTGTGAGTGGATCATTGGCCACCATCCCTCCTTATTCCATTTTCGCACTCCATTGCATACTCTTCTCCTCCAATTGACACCCACGGGGAACGCTAATTGAACGGAGGGGGGAGGGGGGGGAGGGGAGGGAAGGATCGGTGGAAGGGAGTCCTTGATCTCATGCCAGTCATCCGAGAGTTGGAAGGAGGAATATAATTGGGGTCGACGGATCGGAGGCGGAAGGAGGAATGGGAAGAAGTTGCCACTCTCAGTTGCCACTTTTGAATCCTTAGGTGGCATCCAGTCAAGGAGTTTCCCCCCTTCTCAATTGCCATGGCTATCCATGATTCGGCAGTGGCGGCGGTGTCGCTCCTCTCTGCAGCCACTCTCCTCTGCTCCCTCGCAGGTCCTCCCCTCCCTTCCCTCCCCTCCCCCCCTCCACTCACCCCTCCACCAGGCCTCGCCCACGTCCTCCGCGACGTCAATCTACTACAGGCAGAGGTGCGGGAGGACATGCGGGTATTCAAGGTTCCTTTCCTTCCTCCCACTCCACTCCCCTTCCCCCTCCCAAGGACCTCCACGACTCCGCCTGGTCCACCATGAGAGAAGAGCCTCGTATGAAGAGGAATGCAGCCCGTCGATTCGTCGACGAGGTCGTCCCATTCTCTGTGAGAACCCTCTTCCCTCCCCTCTCCACTCCCAAGACAGGAGGAGGACACGGAAGTCGACTTGGACATCCGCCCCTCCGTCCACTCCACCACCCTCCCTCCCTCCGTCAGACCCTTGTGAGGGTCTCCTTGATAAAAGTGTGCAATAGTCTGTTCAGTGGATCTCAGCCATGGCGTTCCCTCTCCGCTCCCGTCGGAAGGGAGGCCCTGGTGCACAGAGTCCGAGATGACTCCTGCAGTCAGTCCTCCTCCCCCCTTCCCTCCCCTCTCCCCCTTCAGACTGTGCTTCTCGTTCTCTCAATTGCCCCCTCGGCCCCCCTGGCCCTCCAGGCCTTCCCGGTCCTCCAGGAGACGACGGAATCAAAGGAGAATCGGGAAAGCCAGGAGCCACTGGGATAACAGTTCTGTTCACACGAGAAGAGGCTGGATGCATCAAGTGCCCGGCTGGACCTCCCGGTAGATTCCCTTCGCCCCCTCACCTTCTCCTTCTTTGCAGGTCTTCCAGGTTCCAATGGTTCAGCGGGAATCCCAGGTCCCCAAGGACAGAACGGAGAGCCAGGCCAAGGGGGAGGATACCCTCAGCCTGGACCCCGTGGACCTCCAGGAGAACCTGGACGGCCTGGTAAAAGAGAAGGATGGAGATGAGTGCACGGGAATACGACAGGGAAGGGCGGTCGAGATGGACGACCAGGTGGAATCGGCCACGCGGCGATGCTCTTCAACTGCGAGCCTGGCCCTCCTGGACACCCTGGACATCCCGGACCCCCTGGTCCACCTGGAACTACCGGAGAGATACCACCACCAGGGGAGGACGGCCCTCTCGGGCCTCCTGGACCAATCGGAAGTCCGGGAATTGATGCCAGTCCAGGAGGACCTGGAGGGGTATGTTGAAAGATGCTCTGTGATGAAGAAGGGACTGGTTGAGCCTGGAGGGACGGGCAATCCGGGAGGAGACGGAGGATACTGTCCCTGTCCTATGAAGACTACCGAACTATTCGACAATACGATGCGGAGGAGTGAGGAGGGGAAGGGGGAGAGGGTCAGTGACCACCCTGCAGAGACTGTGGCCAAGAGGCAGGAGAGCACGAGGGTCGTGGATGGACGGCCACGAGGAGGTCGACGAGGGACGACAACGTCAGTCCCCCTTCCCCTCCCTCCTCTCCCCCTATACAGGGACAACGTGGATGCCTCCATCGGCGTGCGAGTGGGACTGAGTCGATCGGAGTGGAGGTGTATCCCTCCCTCCCCTCCTCTCCCTCACTCCCTTACAGAAGGAGAGTGATAGCGAAGAGAGTGGCCGCTGCCAGGAGATCACGGAGGAAGTCCCACCCGAAGAGGCAGTGAAGGCCTCCCTCTAGAGGACATGGCACTCTTGTGCGAGTAATAAACAATCCCTCGGTGTCCACCTCGATCAACATCTTCCCCTTCTCTCTCTCCAATCGATCGGCCTCCTCCCATCTGCAGTTGTTTTTCCCTCCACTGGCCGCCAGACCACCAACTCGTTCATTATCCCTCCATTCCCGATAAGATAAGCAGTAGCATGCTGAGCCCCTTACCCCCTCCCCCATCTCTTTTTTCTTCTTCACGCGATTGCGCGCAAGAACGGCGTAATTGCGTGCGCCATCGCGGTTAGGAACGCCCTCCCCCTTCGAATGCCGTTCCTCCGTATTAATCTGCCGTTCTCTAGTTTCAGTTCGATGAATGGCGACCTCTTTGGTGCCTACGGGAGACATTCTATTCCGTATCCGTAATCCGAACGGGTCCTTTTACTTCTTCCACATCAAATGCGACAACGACGACAGCTACGGCGAGTCCCCCGGGGAAGCTGTCGAGGACCGCCCATTGCAGACGAATTATTCAGTCGACTACGGGAGAAAGTGTACGGGAGTAGGAGGGAGGCCGATGGAATGAGCACAGTTGTCTGTTTCTGCCCTATGCCAATAAAGCGGCCAGTCTCCGTTGAGTTGTTCCTCTCTCTGAACAGGGCCCTTCCTCCTGCCCCCTCCACAGTGCCGACCACCTTCGATCTGCTGTCCTTTCCATGTGGGCCAGTCCCAAACCAACCACCCACCAGGGGAAGATCTACCTCGGCATCAAGGCCCCTCGGCTCACGTTCTCCTTCAAGGTTCCTCCCTCCCTTCCCCTTCTGTACCCCCTCCTCTTCAGGGATACACAGGCACTCTCATGGACACGAAGATCAGTCGAGTGCATCACTTCCTGAGAGACATCGCCTCCCTCATTGCCCCTCCCGAGGGCGTCGACGTCTCCGTGGCAACCGAGGGCCCCGCGGTACAGTCTCCTTCTCTCTCCTTCTTCCCTCGATGCTCCATAGTCCTTTTCCCTCTTGCAGCCCTTTCCACTGCCAGTGGATGACCTCCACAGCCAAGTCGCTGGCTCTTCCCTTCCTCCTTCTGTCGATCCTTTCCCTCACAGCCAAGACATCGACGAAAGGCAGAGAGTTCCCATCTACCTCGAGAAGGTCTGCCCACTCTCTGAAGGGGTGGCCACTTTCCCTGCAGGACCACATTCTATTTCCTGGTGGCGTGAGTCTCAAGTTAATATCGGAGGAATCTCCCCGGCCTCCTCCTCTCCCTTCCCCTCCACGGCCTCCCAGTCCCTTCGGTCCCGTCCTCCCTCCCTCCATCGCCTCTCACGAGGTTCTCGTCCCATCGGAAGGGCGTTCATCCCTATTTCAGATGATTTCCGTGGACGGAGAGCTGGAGAAGAGTGAATTGGAAGGGATGTCAGAAGGGCCACCCAGTGGGGGGCTCGAAGAGGGTCGGCCCTCCGTTGAAGACGAGGCGTCAACGTCAGATGGAATGGAGTGGGTGGAGGCAGAGGATAAGTCCAATACGGTACTCCCTCCCCTCTAGTCTCCCAATTGCTCTGTGGTCAGGCCTGGAGTGGATGTCCGTGCCACTGCAGGAGTAGACGGGGGGAGTGCGTGGAGAGGGAGTGGGAGGTGGAGTACTTCCTCATTCCCCCTATCACCAATCCCTTCCCCGTCGTCATCCCCCGACACATGAAAGAGGCCTTCCTATCCGCCTTCCCCGACGCTTTTTCATTTAATGGACGATGACCGCGTGCTATACGCAGCATAACTTCCAAAGTTGAATCCAAGATATCTCATTGTACATAAAGATGTTTCAATGTTGTTTTGAGCACTGCGGGTTTATCGAGTACCCTACCTTCTAATGTATTGTTACTGAAGACGCGAAGCCAGGAAAAATAACTTCATCTGAACGAAAGCTACTGAACAGAAAACTCCTGAGCGAACCGAATGCATGAACGCTAATGGAAAGTGAAAAATGAGGAGTGAGAACAATTGACGATTATGCATGGTTGGAAAGGCCACGGAGTAGCGATACGCGCGTACAGTACCCATGGGCAGCAAGATTATGGTTGAGCGATGTGACAGCAAAGGGGGATGAAAAGAGGGGCCGGCTATTCAAACGTGAACATTTGTTACAAACATGTTCGAAATCTACAAGGTGTTATGCGAGGTTTGATAGTGAATGTGAGTGGAGAAAGGTCTTACTTAGTAGCAGAAAAGGCAGCGAATGAAGTTGACGACGATGCTGATGACGATGAGGACGGCCAGGACGGCGAGGAGAACAGTCAGCCAGTCCTGAACAATTATTATGAAACATTAAACTTGAATGCAAGAGATTAATATTTTAATAGGGAAGGGCGGTATTGCCTGAAGGCGGAAGCAGCAGTTGGAGCTGAGCTCTCCACAGCACTTGAAGTAGAAGAGAGGATTGTCTCCGGGACACTGGGTTCCCACGATGGGGACTGGGCATGCAGAATTGGACGTTCTGTAACATTAGAATTTATAAAACAATATCTCCTCATCAAATTTTGAAACTCGAGGTAAATTTTATGACATAACACGCACCCATGTGATATCGTGAGATCAAATAGGTTCTGGACTAATTAATGAGAGCTAGAAAAGGAATACGTTCCTTAATTAATTTACAAACCAATATCATTATTTTTTTTATTTTCTGTGTTTTGGGCCATGTCATCCTTAATCATGATCTCTATAAACTAAAGTCGTATTGAACAAGTCCCTCACAGTTCGAAATTCGCGAAAGAAAATATAGCAGACCTTGACAAGTGAGATAAATTTTGTGAAGTGCGAAACTTTAGGGTGAAATGAGGAACATTGTCCTCACGGTCAGACAGGTCTAACTTCAAAATTCGCCAAAAAAAAGTGTTAGGAAATGTGTTTTGCTTTTCTGAAGATATGGAAAGTTGAGTGCTGTTCTCCTGCAACAGCTTATGTTCATATGTCGTTCGGACATTGTGCCCATTTGTGCAAATCACTCTCAAATTTCGTACATAACTGAAAATGTATCTCATGGCCCCTTCATATCGTACCGGAGTCTGAAGACGTCGATTTCCTTGAACTCCTCGACCCAGTCCTTGTCTGCAGCGACTCCGTGGAAGGCAATCGTGGCCAGAACAACGAAGGAGATCATCACGAGGCGAGACATGGTTGATGGACACTGAAATTACACAACACTCACCCTCCGACAGAGAACCAACAAGTGGTAACAAAAATGACGATCAAACGGGGTTAGTGAATCAATGGACAGAAGAAGGCAGAGTTTGACGGTGCTGCTTCCAGAACCAGACTGACCGATAGAAACAAAACATATATATTTAACTGAAAGTTTCTAAGCGGAAAAGCCCCCTAAAAGTAGATAGCATGTCGCGATCGTTAGAAGAAAACAGGTTGGGCTGGTCCAGCTCACCCCTCGCGGCCGGTCCAACGCAGCCGAGTTCCACCATTCCCCTTCATGCTAGCGAACTACGTCATTCCCCGGTAGAGATCTAATCACTCTTGGCATAATGTGCCATAAGTATATTCACACGAACAAGAAAGGGCCGTGAACGACGCCGCGTTCATAATAGCACTCGTCAAAGGGTGTGCAGCAGAGATTGAGAGAGAAAAAGACGCAGAGAGATTGAGCGGGAGTATAGCGTGGACAATGTGGGGAACGCCTCTTGTCGTCATTAGTCACATCCATCGATCGATTGGAGAGAAACCGACACAAATAAGGCCTACCGAATCCGACTGAATATCGACTAAAAAGCTCTGGGGAAGCAGATCAGATGCCACAGGAGGTCTAGCAGGAAGGGAGGAATGGGCGAATGGTGCACAGGAAGAACTGGGTTAGCTTCTCGGAATGGGAATGGGAAAGGAGAAGTCGATCAGTGAGAAAGGATGGAAAGTGAAATGTTCCATCGACGAAACTTGAAAGGCAGATTATGAGAGCAGAAAAAGGTCATCATTCCCAATCGATGGTCAATGGGAGGGAGGGGAATGATCAGGTGAGAAGAGGGCGAGGCCACAGTGAGCGGTTGGGCGAGTGAAGGGCCGCGGGTGGAGGCCGCGGAATTGTGGGCACATAAAGAGAATGGCTCGTATGGGAACAAGAGGGCCAGAAAAGTTTTTTTGCAGGAATGTCAAGTTGCAACCCCGTAGACTAGTTGGACATCGTTTCCGAAATGTGGCTAGAATTTCTATGCGGGTGCTGCGATATAGGAGGCGAAATGTTTGCCACCCAAACGATAAGTATAAATTGCTTTGGAGCTCGACAATATAACAATATCGCTGCAGATGAATACAATCAAGATCTAGCAGGGAAAACGAAGAGTCGGTCGAATATCGAAAGCATCGGAGGAAGTATATGCATACATGAATGATTGTGAGGAAGAGGTGCTCGCGCAGTACAAGAGCTTGGAGAACTATATGTCAACGTCTAACGATGAATACGGACATTGACAGGAGCTTGGGCGAAAGCGTGAAAATTAATACATATGTAGTGAAGAATTCTTCGAATTCGAATTCGAATTCGAAAATTTCGCGGCTCGCTTGCCTGTAAAAAGAATTTCAAACACTACTAATACGCGGATCTTTTATAATTCTTTTCTACGGGGAATCAAGATTGTGGGTTTTCAGATGGTAGCTGGCATCTGAAAACATCGTGCAGTAAGTGAGTCCGATTGGTGCGGAATAATAGTGATAACTTATATTCATGATTGCGGATGCCCTATAATATTCGATGGTTTTTATCTCGATGAAGACAGCCGTTAATATAGGTAGGTATTTCACCAAGAATGGGTAAAAAAATCAAACCAATAGCGTCGAATGGATAGACGTCCCGATGTTGAGTAGCGACCGTCCAATGATAGTGAGAAAAAAGATAGAAAATGTATCAGCATTTTGTCATCGAGTCTCCGGGTCGTGCACCATTCTTCCCTGTACGCCTCCAGCGGTGGCCCTTCCTCTTGCAAAGTGTGCCTGTCCCTCGGCGCGGTTGCCTCTGCCACCCCGACGACTCCCTCCACAGGGCAGTGCGAGTGCAGGCCAGGAGGAGGGGGGGCGGGGTGCAGAGACACGCCTTCACATCGACCGAATCTACACTTCGTGTGACACTGGCTGATACCTTCCCATCATGGCCACCATCAACTTCCTCGAGGCCATCGTCGCGACATCGCCATCCAGAACTTCTCCGTCCTCCGCTCAATCCCATGGAAAAGACTCCATCGCATTGAGAACGAAACTGCCCATGAGGCCGCACCACAGTTTTGAAATGATTGCCTCTTCTTTACTTACGAGGTTTATTTACAGGTACGAAAACGTCGAGTGGAAAATACTATAGTGTTAGTGATTCAAAAGTTGTCATGCATCTGGCTCCCTCACTGGGAGGCACAGTGTGCGGCGCACCAAGTTGTCAGCCATCCTTTCAAAGGTCGCCCTGTCCTGCAGTGAAACGAGTAAGCCGATGAAGGAGACACTCAGATCACCTCTCTCCACATTTTCGCAGCACTCACATTGGCGGCTGATTCGTCGTTTGGTTCTGGAATAGATAGAATATGATATAAGCACAGATAATGTGACCAACCGGCCAGCATGCTGACGACGGAGAGCAGTATCTTCTCAACAGACTGCACTGGAGACCACCTGAAATCAATGAGCAATAATATATAAAAACCGGTCAGATGATCGACTCATTATAAATGACATATTATCTTCATCTGTGAAATACACACACATGATTGGTACCTTTCATTGCTGGCCTCGTATCCGGTGGGGTCGTCCCCTGGTGCATGAAGAATGGAGATGCACACTCTTCCATCCGCGTAGATATTGGGATGGAAGAGGTCGCATGTGAAGCGCATCTTCGGAGGTCCCAGTGGGTAGTCCTGCGGGAAGGAGATCCTAAAGCATGCCACATGTCGATTACGTAAAATATTTAGCTCGCTAGCATTCAATAGGCAACCAGAGGAACATCTTCCTATTACAGGCATTGCAAACGCCTAAACTGAAATCATTTGCGACAGTACATATGTACATACTTTGCTGGAAAGACTCCGTTGGCGAAACAGGTATCGTCAGGTCCGGTAATGAGACACTCCCACTCGAAGAAGTTATCCTCGTCAATGGGGGATGCGATAATTCCATCGGGAGGATGTAGCGTCAGTTCTAGCAAAAAAAGATGTTTATAGTCAGGGCAAGTAACAGAACCAACGCAAAAAAAGATCCGGTCACCTTTGTACTCCGTCATCAACCGTTTGAGCGCGTATCCTGCCATGGTTGCTGAAATAGCCATCGTTTGTCTGTGCGGTCCACGTCGAATAAATCGATACATAAGATGCATAGAACATCGACCACAAGTACAAGTCATCACTAAAATATGGATTTATCCGCTGTATGACAACATAAATCAGATTCATTGAACTATAATATTTCTAATACTATTTTGTAATTCATACTACCTCTGCTCGTGCAATAGATCAATACAGCAATATTATTTGTAGATGAATATAAAATATTTCAGTAAATACAATTCAGAGAAGTGATCTAATTTCTACTACTAATTGATGGATAAAGCGGAAATACTTCTCTACGGATGCCAACTATTCTACAGTGGCGCCGCCAAGTAGGTTAGCACTTCGGTGTTCCATTCTCCGGTCAGCCGCGATTGGCCTTGATGAAGGAGATCAGCCCGTTGGTTGACCCATCATGGGTGGTTACAGCCCCTGGCCCTGCCAGTTCAGGCTGGATTACCTTCGCCAGCTGCTTTCCAAGCTCCACACTGAACTGTGGTAGTGAAGAGAAACAACGTGCAAAATGAACTTACCCCCACTGATCGAACGAGTTGATGTCCCAGGCCACGCCCTGCACGAAGATTTTGTGCTCGTAGGCAGCGATGAGAGCACCGAGTGTGAGAGGATCGACAACGGGGAGCACGATCGAGGTCGTCGGTCGGTTGCCCTCGAATACCTGGGACGAAGCCATGGGAAGAGATGAAGTGAGAGACGAACCTTGTGGGAAGCGATGTTGGCAGGGACGTTCTCAGCTGCAACCTCTGCAGGAGTCTTTCCCTTCATCAGGGCTTCCGTCTGGGCGAGGAAGTTGGCAAGGAGAATCTCGTGGTGGAGGCAGTTGCGAATGGGATTGAGTGTCTTGGCAGGGGCGATGAAGTCGGCGGGAATCAGACGAGTTCCCTGTAAAGGAGAGCAACGATGGTGGAGGCAGACGAGAGATGATACAGACCTGATGAATGAGCTGGTAGAATGCATGCTGGCCATTGGTACCGGGCTCTCCCCACACGATGGGACCGGTGGAGTAGTCGACACGGGCACCCGATCTCAAGCCCGCCGATTCATTACGTCAGCGACATCGACGAGTACCTGGTGATGAATTTGCCGTTGCTTTCCATGTCGCCTTGTTGGAAATACGCTGCGAACCGATGTAGGTACCTGAAGAAGAAATCTAACATCGTCCATACGAGACATAACTGAATGTATTGTAGAATTACTTGTATCATTTACGGAATTACTAACATGCTTCACCTGACCTGGAAAGGCAAGCAACAGCAAAGAAACTAATCCTTCTTGTCTTCATCTCCAGGATAGCCTTCTACTGATCCTACTGGCACTCTAACGGTATTCGAATGCTCGCTATATTAACCGGAATACTGTGGAACATCATGCTCCTCCGCCTGAAAAGAGAGGAGGCGGTGACCGCGACCTCGCCCACCCCGGCACGGCCTTCCGACATCCCAAAGCTTTACAGGATAAGGTATATACGGAATTCCCACAGTCCCGTCGACGTTGGAGACGAAAATAAAAGAGATCGCGGTCAAGCCGCAACATCGCTGAACTGATTTTACCCGCTGTGCATAAAGGACAGACCCGATCTCACAGAAATGCTACTCGGGGCATCAGTTAGTAGAGAAACAGACTCACTGATCATAGGGGAGGAGCGAGTGGGTCTCGCATCCATAGATGTTTCCATACAGAACTCCCAGCATGGCCATTATAACGGGAATCTGAAGAGCGAAATAAAAATGGGATTAAAACAGATGTGGCTTCGGTTAAAAATGTATTAGCCAACCGACATTCTGCTCGAGGGGAGCCTCGACGAAATGTTTGTCCATGAGATGGGCGCCGGCCAGGAGCTTCTCGTAGTTGTCGTATCTGAATGTGATCCTTTCCCTTGCCTCCTTGCCAGATTCTCACCCGATATGCACTGCGATGGACAGTCCAATGGCCGACCACAGCGAGTAGCGACCGCCCACCCACTACAAGGAAGAACTACTGCCGGCGTGGAAGGAGGGGGCACATACGTCCCAGAACTCGAACATGTTGGCGGGGTCGATGCCGAACTCCTTGGCCTTGGGAACGTTGGTGGACAGGGCGACGAAGTGCTTGGCCACCGAAGAGACGTCGCCGGCCTTATGAAACATGATTAAACAATTACACAGCAACCGTTACCGAGGCAAGGAACCACTCCTTGGCCGTCTCTGCATTCGTGATCGTCTCCTGCGTGGTGAAGGTCTTGGATGCGACGATGAACAGAGTCGTTTCTGGGTTGAGACGACGGGTCACCTGGGAGGGAGGTAGCTTATTTCATCCCCCCATGTGACTACCTCTGCAATGTGAGTCCCATCGACGTTGGAGACGAAGTGGACGTTAGGTCCGATTTGGTAGTGGCGGAGGGCTTCGGTCACCATGAGAGGACCCTGAAGGAACGTAAAATGAAGAGACGTGGGAAAAACCAGATCTGATCCGCCGATGCCAATGTTGACGACGTCGGTGATCTTCTTTCCCGTGTACCCCGTCCACGATCCCGAAATCAGAGCCGCGCAGAATTCTTTCATGTGGGCAAGAACTCGGTTGACGTCGGGCATGACCTGAAGGGAAGAGAGATCAGGTAGCCTTCAGTAGACTTCATTCTCTCACATCCTTTCCATCGACGATGACCGGGACATTGCTGCGATTACGAAGAGCGACGTGAAGTACAGCGCGATCCTCGAGAATTTCGGTTAATGAGCCAACAGATCCAATACCTCAGTAAAATTGATCTTCTCGCCCGCGAACATCGCAGTGCGCATCTTCTCAACTCCGCGAGATCGAGCCTTAATATTAATAACCAGTCTGAGTCGGCACCGCTTCGCGGCGCCGACTCAGACTGGATACACCTCAAACTT
>JACMIG010000553.1:12231-25710 GCA_014805385.1 Levipalatum texanum
ACGTCACAGGAGTGAGGTGAGGATCGATTGCACAATATTGCGCAATCGATGACGTCATAGGTGTAACAGACAAACAACGCGATTATTAAGGTAAATGATAGACACTTCTCCTGAAACAACATTTGTAATGAAGTCAAGACCAACGCGAGAATTTCTTATCGAGCAGTTTAAAACAGCCGATGTAATGACTCACGACATCGAGCAGGAGATCAAACGTCGTCTTCGTTATTCGGTGCTTCGAGAAGTCGAAGAGAACAGGGCCCGAGGGAGTCGACAAAATGCGGCTATAATATATTTTGGTGACATGCATTGCAAATGAATGTAAATTGTGGCACTAACAACTTATTTCTAAATTCATACCTGAATGTCTGGAAACGAGCTGCGTCTTTGCCGAACTCCTCGTGGATGTTGAGGGTGCCCTGCAATTACAAAATATCGAAGGATTTCAACATTGCCGCGCCCTACACGTCCATCAATTCCGGTATTACAAAGTGAAAGAAGATTATTAATGACAAGTTTAACAACCTTCTCGTTAGCCTCGACATGAGCGACGAGCTTCTGGAAGGCCGGGTCCTTGGAGAGCGTCATGTCTGCAGGAAGAGGTCGAATCCCACATTTAATTATTTTTTTAAAGAGCTGATGAAATAGGAAGAAGACATTTCGAGACCCTACGAGATTTCCCGGAAGATGAGGAAGTGCTTTAAGTCACGTAGACTCAACATGTGGGCAACAGCAGTCGATATACTCCACACGGAGTATTGACAGCTCCAGTGCTACGAAATTAAGCACATCCTACAAACTCCTGGAACATCATTGTTGAAAATCCGTGAAAAGTGGAATTGTCGCCGTGGCACAAACATAGTCGTGGCGTGATGGTGCCTTTCTCTGCCGCGAGTTTATTGTGGAGTGGGATCGACTAGGGAGAGCGAGAGGAAGTGAGAGAACGCCGCCCTGTTTTATAGTCAGCACAACGTATTGAGCCACCCAGCACAAGGTACATGCCAAATGTGCCAAAAACTTTCAACCCCATCTGAAAAAAGAGAATAATTGAGCAGTGGAGTGGGCGAGAAATGTACTGATCTACGAGGACTACATATGTATACCATCGAAGGACAAACGAAATTCCGCATCGGCCTCATTGTTTGGCAAACTTCTCATGACAGTCAAGTATGCTATCATGGTAAGTACTAGGACGTGATTAACGTCTTCTTCTCACAAATAATGAAACACAATAGCGAAATGTTCTTTACTTACACATTGTCAGGATCACCAGAGATTCATGTTTGTATGGCAAGATAAATGATGGCTGAATTGGAATTTCAAATGTCAAGGCACAGTTAAGAGTCTCAATATTTCCCGAAATAAAATTCTTAATATGGCAAGAGAACTTCATAGGCAGTAAGTTACAATGGGAAACGATCATAAGTGTATTTCTACAGCTATTTTTGCGAAACGCAAATATTGCATTGCACTTGGTATTAACAAATGTCGATTCATCATAGCTCCCTGGCGATGCTCTTGATTTTGGGAAGGCTGTCGGGGCATAGCGAACACCTAAAGTTCTTCATAATGAAAGAGCGATATTTATTTGTATGCCTCTGTCGACTGTTTCCCAGTTGCGTGCAGTACCTCCCGATGCACTCGCAGCATCCGGTAATGAACCATCGAATGGACGATGCTCCCAGCACCTTGAGCAAGCAATAATGTTAAAGAGTAGTCACAAACCTCGCAACGCTGCTTGCATGCGTCTTTTGAGTAGCAGTCATCGAAGTACGCATAGGTGCAGTTGAAGCCACGAGAAGTCGAAGCTGCAGCCAGGATTACACCACGGACTGCAAATGATAGCTTCATTGTACAATAATTACTTACAAAATGCCGTTTGCTATGTAAACTTCATTTACGCAATGGTAACCCCCACCTGTATTCTGTTGTTGACCGAGGTCTCCGTGTTCATCAAGTTGTTCATACATCTGCCAACCATCATTCTGACTGAATTGTATAAATGGGGAATATTTCAAAGCAGCATACGGGGCAAGCTCCGTTTCGAATTTATCCACCATTTCAGGGTGAACGGTTAGAAATTCGAACTCTGATTTAACTTCTTGGTTTTCGCCGGCCTCGTCTTCCGCACGGTTAAGAGGCGCGTTCTCGCATAGTCCTACAATCGAAATAGAATGGCCCATAAGTTGTCATTCGCACCAACACAAGCACAACACTCCGATAGGAGATCTCCAAGGCATTCGATGCAGGACTCACAGCAGGGACAGGAACGAGCCTCTAGATCGGAAGGAGTCATCGTGCAGTTGCAGTGCTTCAATCAGGCATGCATTGATAGCGAAATGTATTGGAGGTACCTTGAGTAGCTGGCATTTTAGTACTCTCCTGTGGCAGTTCGAGAAGCAGTGGTGAGGAATGCCCACTATGGTCTGAAAAGACGAATTGCTAGGAAGAAGATGTTTGTATGGGTTAACATCTAACAATAAGTATTTGTATTAGGTTAACATCTAAGTATTTGCACCCTTTCGAGGACTAACAATGCAAAGAATAGTCGACTGACGGCTGGTGAAGTTGACAAGGGAGATATGGTTGTTGTGTCGCAAGATACATGACACATCCATGAGATCACAATCGCTGTGCTCAGCCCAAGTGGCGATGTCATCAAATCCACCTTGCCGCAGTAACCTTAAAGGGCCCAATATATTCGCGATCGCGAAACTACGATCATAAACAACGATTGCAATCATTATAGTTGAATAATGAAAAAAATATCAGCTGGTAAATGCTGTAGCAACCTGTGTCTCTCATTTTAATGAACATCTAACATGACAACACTTTTTCACGGATAGCCAACGGCCATGGTTGTCTGGTTTCCGCATTCTATGCGTATGTACATTTGTTATTTTCAAAAACCTTTGTAAAGTTATTTATTTGCTGTTTGCATACTTAATGGAAGCATTTTAGTAAATACATATTGTATGAATAATGATCATTACTTATTTCAGGAAAATGTACTGCTTGCAGTGGCTTCTCCCTGTTCTGCTGATACCCAAACATTGGCTCCATCCACAGGTTCACCTATTTGCCATTTAAATCACAAACTTATAATTCACCAACGCCTAACCTTCTCCGTTCAGTTTTATATAATTTTCCGTTCAGTTCATCGCCGAGCAAGCATTGTTCATGTGGTTTTACATCATCGGATTTTTCTTCGAGCGAAGGTAAATGTCAGTGTGTCTAGTGAATAATTGTAAGGTACTCTCATTTCTTCGGTGATTTATAATTGAACTTTTGAAGACAATTATAATTGAACTTTTGAAGACCCTGCCATATTTGCTCGTTGATTTTCTTCGTGGCTCTCGGTCTCGTCTGCTACTCGGACAAGGATGCGTGTATCTTCTGGCCGACTTGCGATGAGAGAAGCAACGGAGAGGTAAATCTTTTTTGGAATAAATCATTGATAGTATTGTCTCACCCATAATATCAAAAACAAGCTGACTTGAAAGGTGTGCAATTACGTCTTCCGGAACGAGTACTCGGATGCCTCGTCACCACCGGCCAAATCACTCTGACGTATGAATATTGATCACAGGATTACTAGTTGCCTTTCCACCCTGTCGAGGAGCTGTTTAATCGCCTTTTGACAGCTCTCCCCCATATCTCTGCATCGTTGTCTTGCTCGTTCCTCAATACGTCTCGTGTGAGGATCATCTTGTTACGGTTTTGAGCTCGCTGCTGTGATAAGCTTATCTCACTGTTTTATTCAAATCAAGTTGTAAAAACTTTTGATGTATGCGCTGCTGTCACGATATGGGTTTTTTTCCATTATGAAACAGATGTCCATCAAACTAGCATTTCTGCTTGTAATAGTTGATGAAAAAGATTTTTTTATTCAATTTCCTAGCAACAAGAATCAATAACAGCAATAACATGAAACTTAACGGGAATAAGTGGGAGGACAGACCTGATCCTTAGCGGAACAAAGATCGGAATAATTCGTTCCTCATCTCGTGACTCCATTCAACGCATTCCGGCGCCGCCGCATGGAAGTTCACCAGTTTCGGAATGACCGTGTATCGAATCTTGCGGCCCTGGAACATTATAAGTCTACCTGATGATCAGTAGCACAATCATACCTTGCTTGCACGCCGATCAACGTTCTTTTTCTTGCTGCGTTTCTGACGCAATTTCTCGAGTTCGAGCCATTGTCTGCAATTGGGACATGGCAAGGGTAATTGAGGTGGCCATCACGCACCTGCTCATGGCAATGGGGTCCATGGTCTCGGCATCAGTCTTGCGCTCGATCAGATCGCGTAGAAGTTGCTGAATCAGAAAAGACTGCAAAAAACGCTGCACATTACCTGGTAGAAGTCATCGTCATCGAAAATCTCAGCATCATGGGTGGCCTCAGAGTCTCCACCGATCCTTTCGTGATCTGATCTTTTTACTTGAGTACGGATAACCAGGCGCTTCCGATCGGAGAGAATCTGAAGTTCCATCAGTGGTAGGAAGGGTGATGACGGGACCTTGTCGATCTGTGCCAGAGCGTCGCCTCCATCGAAAGCCGAGAAATCCTTCCTGGCGTCCTTCTTCTTTCCTGCAACGCTAACATTCGCACTTCAAAATCCCATTTTGAAGCATTGCATACCGACAGAAACGAGTCGAGTGCGCTGGTCCCACTTAGAGATCGTGTTGTTTCTACAATCCCCCCAATCCTTCTCATGGAACGCATACATACCTGAACTTTTCGAATCGAATTTCGGATGCAACGATGCGTTTTTCGATACTGGAGAGGCCCCCAATGTTGGCCTTCGCTCCTTGCATTTTATCATCTTCGTCGTCAGAATCATCGCTCCCCTCCACGTTGTAATCGGGAATTCCATCGTCGTCTTCGAACTCTTCCTGGTCTTCCATAATCTTGTCTCTCTTCTGTGAACCTTGATTGATATATAACGAAGCTTGCATGCCTTTAGTCCATTGTTGCCTTTTCCGCCCTCTTCTTTCTCATCGTCCGAGCTCTCGATCTCCTCATCGTCGGAGTCCAATTCACCTACAATCAAAGCATTTGAATTCGGAGTGGAACTTGTATCAATCACCATCAGCTCCTTCATTCTTCTTTTCACTCTGGATAAGTCCTTTCGTCTGAACACTTCCACCGAGAATAGCTTCCTCGGCTCCAAGTAGGACGTCAAGAATCTGCCGCATATTCTTCCGTGCCTCGATTATATTGGCTTTAGTAGCATCGTCCGCAGCTGCATGCGTGGCTTTGGCGGCTCTTCCTATAAATGTATGTTGCATAATTGCTGCAAACTCAGAAAGGAACTATATCTGTCACTCGTAATGAATCAGCTATAGAAAGTGCACTAACCTCGTGGCAGTTGATTGAACTCGCGCATTGCTCCGTGGAGTTTGATATTCATTAGGAGAACCTGCTCGCAAAGTGCCAACTGCTTGCGAACGCTCTCACCTGCAGAGACATTAGGAACGGAGAAAGGGAAGTTGGATCCGGACCTTTCTTCTTCTCGTCATCCTTCTGGATTGGTTTCAGAACATCTGCCACTTTCACTTTGGGTCCTCCTTCATTCTCTTCTTCCAAATCATCATCGTCGCCTTCCTTGTCCCCTCCGACCTCAGACTTCTCTTCATCTCCCGATGTCTCTTCCTCTTCTTCTTCTTCATCCTCATCGTCTTCATCCGATTCCATCTCTTCGTCGTCGCCATCGAACTCTGGAGAAACGAACTCTCGTGTCCATAAACAATTGTTATCAAGTATTCAGGAGCAGGGCTGTGAGAAAAATTATTCGCATCACCTGAAGGAAATCACTTTGCCTATATAGTGAGTATGTTTTGATGCGTCTTCACGAAACGGTTCTATACATTATCTCAGTGTAAGCACATTCGCATTCAGAAGGTAGGGTAAATTGTTCGATTTCGAAAAAATGAACCAAAAATCATCTCGCCGAGTATCTATATAATAATATAATACATTAAATATGTGGTACACTTTTTCTGACGCATCTACCTCTCCGCTTCACGTTATGGGTCATTTTCGATGATTTTTTCGCACAGCCCTGCTCAGGAGAAGGTATGCGTACTGAGCTCTTCGCTGCCAATGGAGTTGTTCCTGTTTCTGCCCTTCTTGCCCCTCGCACTCATCGTTGTCATCTCGGACGAGTCTCCGAATAGATCCGCCCGTGACACCGACTCGCCCTCAACAGCGCTTATACAAGTGATTACTCACGGTAAAGAAGAAAACACTGGGAATTAATTCATCAGCGGTTGGTACTGACTTTGTAGCGTTCATCGTTGAGGTCCACCGCTCCTGAAAGGCATCTATTAGTGCATTATAAACAATTTGCATACGACAAGTTTATAGTGAATAAGAAGATCAGGGAGGGTTCGTGCGGGCAGGTCTACCTCGTGACGGACATTCGCAATGATAATTTATCTCCCTTCCTCTCTCTCGGGTCAAGATGAATTGGCAAACGCTGGCGATGAAAGTCGAGCCGCGGATGAAACTCAAAGACGAGGAGATCCTCAATATGGAGATCTACATGCTGAAGGAACTGCAGATGACCAAGCACGTCTGCCGTCTCGTGCAGTCGGGGTTGTATGCTCAGTTGCCCGCCCCACTACAGAGAACCTTCAGCTATGTCATCATGGCTCTTCTGGACCAGGAACTCTCCGAGTGCCGTCGCCTCTGCCCCAAGAGGAAGATATTTACGAGCAGCATTTTCCGCATCGTCGGGAAGAAGTCCGAGGGGCTTCTGGGAATAAGGACGGCGGCAAGTCAGTCGCCAAGGAGGTCGAAAGAGAAATCAATAAGGTATTCTCGGTATCTCGACGATATGTGATCGCTAATTGAAATACAGGGAGGAGACAACGACACGCCCACGGACGTGAACGATAGCGCTGTCTATCAATAATTCGGATACTCGATCGAAGAGTCTCCAGAATTCTTCGGTACAGTCAACAAATGCGACCTCGAGAACACTGGAGAATATCGCAGAGACTGGTAACAGCTCTCGCAATCTTCCCAAGGAGAGGTAACAGCGGAAATAGGAAGCACATTGCCAAACGATCCGTCCAGCTTATTGAACAGTACTACCAGTAACTCTTTCTCACTCGAAATGGATAAACAGTCTAGAACAATCAAATGAAGAGCATTTAATTTTTCCGTGCGCACTCCCTTCTGAATTTAAAATAAAAATTGAACCATGAATTCTTCTCCTCTCGACGGGCTCTTCCTCTTCTTCATCGGAATCATCCAGATGACGGCGCGTCTTCTTCTTAATCTTATCTGCAAAACCGCCAGTTGCTCAACAGCGCTAGGAATTTTAGTTAAAGCTCTTCTCCGCATTATTGAAAATGCTTGGACGTGACCGATGCGACTTTTTGGCTCGGCTAACTCGTTGTGGACAAGGGAGCTTACTGTCGAAGTTGACGTCTTCGATATCGGGAATTGCGGCAGCATTGACATTGAGCTCCTCGAGCTCCTTTAGTAACGACATACCTGCAAGTTTTTTTATGAAGTATTCGCGAAATGCAGTTCGGGTTCAGAGAATAAATATGTACATATACTTAAAGATACTCGGCGAGTAACCAGTGTTGATAGAGGAGAAATGAAGAATTCATTGCGACTTCTATTTAGCGGAGCAAGAATCCTCGAGTATGAGACACATTGAAAGGTGACCTTTTGAAGGTCTTCTAGTCTACTTGGCAAATCGTTTATAAATATATATAACCAGGCGTTTCCCGTCGCCTTCAGCGGCGGGGAACGCCTGCCGATGGGTTTCGTTACGCAGGGACAGACAGACATACATCGCCTTTTATATAGTAGTAGATTATAAACTTGCTCACAACAATAGTACTTGCAAACAGCATGTGCGCCCCAGTTTAAAACTACTATACAGTCCTGCTGATTTCCACCTGGCAAATGGCCATTCCGCCCACTCTCATCCCAGGCATCTATGAGGTTATTATTCTCCATGTTTTCAGGTTCCCCTGAAATAGGAACTCACGGCGCATAGAATGCGCCAAAAATCACTTCAAAATATTAAGTAACACAATTATAGCGAGGTCTTGAAGGTTGATCTAAAGTGCGAACCGCAACGCGTGGGGGAGCCTGAGAACATGGAGTACGATATCCCCCATTGCTACCTGGGACGATTGGGCAGCCCAGAGCGCCCATTTGCGATGTGGAAACCTATACAGAACTGTAAATACATAGCTTCGCTAAACATCAACAGCTAAAACATATTTCCGAGGATCCTCGCCAGCATAAAAAATAAATGTTCCCAGCAGGTACAATCTGTCGAAATATGGTAACGTACTGTTGATCGCGAGACCGGAGAACAGAGTTCAATATTTATCTGGTATCGCTAAAACATACATAGGATGATATCTCTCGTTAGCTATGCGAAGCGTATGTTCAGGCTATCTCTATACGTGCTCTTTCTTGATAGACGCATATTGTGTACAATGTGAAAATCAACCGAAATTTGGCGACCTAATTATCGTTCTACATATACGCTAGGATAAGAAATTGAAGGTGGGGACGCGTCTAGTTGCACGGGTTCAGAATGTTCAAGGAAAAGACATCGCATGACGAGAAGGACGAATGAAACAAAAAGAGAAGAGAAAGAGGGGAATTAGGCAATAGCCCTTGGAATGGGAAGAGTGTAAGTCGAGTAAAATATTCAAAGTGTGGAACGGCCTGTCACGGGAGGAATCGGAACCGTGGCAACGCATTGGAATGGTCGATTAGTGACTAGCTATACAGTAGACAGAAAATATCATTCCAAATAATCATTCAGTGTATCTCGCTTATCTGGTCTAATCGCGATCGTTCTCCGGGGAGAAAGAGCGTTTTTTGACAGGTCATTCATGTTTTGAATCGAAGATGAGCGAAAGCTGCTGATTTTATATTTGGATGTATATCTTTATATCCGATCTACCAACGTCTACAGGATGGGGATGTAGTTGTCGATCTTAGTGCGGTGCCGCTGTGAAATGCACTCTGCGATCCAGATAATGTTGCGCATCTGAAGTGGACGATATTTTCCTAGGTCTCGGCTGCATCAGGGCTTTGTTGCACTGCACCAAGTTGCGCATTCATAACGTTGCCTCATGAGAGGTAAATACAATTTTCAGCTTTCATTTTTTTAGATCTAACGTTAAATAACAAACCTCCTGCTCCTTGAGCTTGATGAAGGCGTAGAAGACGCCGAAATGGAACTGGTGAAGGTACGAGTGAACGTTCAGTTTCACCTGAAAACTTGCATTTACTTTTTTAATTGCGAGAAACCACCTCGTGCTCAAAGAACTTGTCTTCCAAGGTTTTCTCTCCTGCTGCGTTTCCAGATCCTTCGAAGAGCAGCTGCAAGGATGAAAGGGTTGATAGCATAGCAAATTGGAGAACCGTAATTACGATTCTACATGAGAAATTCATGAGCGCAAGGTAGAAGGTTGAGTAAAAACCTTGTAGTCGGAGTAGAAGTCGCAGACCTGCTTCACCTGATCGTAGTCGTCTGCTCGTGCGAGACCAGCCAAACCTGCAAATACTCCATTGTCGTCATGGCAGTATAATCAACGCACCTTCAGGGTAGAGCTTTCCACACCGCGGATAGAGCTTCTCGCGATCATCCTTGCTCAGCTCAGTGTCGAACGAGTTGATGGTAATAATAATAGAACGACGATCCGCCTCGAACTGCAAACATGATGTTTAGCTAATGATGAATTTGGTGTCTAGTGATGATTTCAAATACATTTATTCGGCACACGAATTCGGAAGAGATCAAGTTAGAATGAAATTGAAATTATAATTGTTCAAAACTTCCGAATTTGTGTACCGTATATATTCCCACTGCAGGATCGACCGCAGCGCTTAAACAGAAAAGAATAACTCACGGCAAGGATCTCGCACATGACTTCTGCTGTCGTTCCTCCCTGCTTTTCGCAGAAGCTGTAGAAGTCCTCCAGATACGCCTACAATGCCAACGTAAGCAATGAAAATTCTCGCAGATAAAAATGCTAACAAATCTCCACCAAAATTAAAACGTTGCCTTGTAGAGCGTGTTTCGGATGAGTTCAACATTCATCTCATCCAAATCCTGCTCGTTTATGCAGTCCACGAAGTAGTTCGCTGTAAAAGTCATTTTGAATCATCCAGAAAATTGTTTTCAATCATCATTTTAAACATTTTGAGCGGCCATACCAAGTGGAGTGTCGACAAGGACTGCATTGTAGAGCTCAGCCGGAGTCGAAGCGATGTGGATGGCCTGAGAAACATCGCGAGAATTATGATACTTGCTTCCATTATTAGATACGTAGTATGGAAGTAGAATATATTAATTACCTCCATCTGCTCGAAAGATCCCAGAGGATGGCATTTCGAGATGAGTTCAGCAATAGGCCTGATATAAATAGAATGATTCACTGGAATTCCAATTAAAATTCCGAGATAACATAGTACCTCTGGTGGAGGGTGCCGGTGATGAGGAGAATGATGTTGTCGATCATGTACGAATACCTGTAGACATAAGATATCCTAATGAAGGACACTACAATGTATACTACTTACATTATGAAACACGAGCTGCAAAAATCAACATACGTGATGTAATCGAGGAAGGTTGCGAGAGGCTCCAGGGCATTATTCCTCAGGTGGGTGAACTCCGTCACCAGCTTCTCTTTTAGTCTCTCGTCGATGACTTGCACCTGTAAAAAATAGCTCTTTGTCGGAAATTTGAATAGTTTGGGACAATATATGGTAGTCTTAGCAAGTGACCTCTTATCTTTCCATGACATCGAACGTATAGGTCACTGATCTAGTTCATTTAACGTTATATAATACGCTATGAGTACGTAGACGCTTGGAATGGAAAAATTACGGTGATGGCTCCGGGCTCATTGGCGAGGAAGTTTCCGTAGTCCGTCGATTGAACATGAAGCTTGAGATCTGTATAGAATTTGTACACTATAATATATAAACCAAGTTTGAGATAAAAATATATAAGTTCGTTTCCGTTCAAAAATTTGAGGCTTGTGGATATTGTATCCAAACAAGACAGTTTTATAACGTCCGCAAACAATAATCAATAAATATTTTCATTAATTCAAAGATGGAACAAGCTGCGCGTTACACCACTGCAACAACCGTGAACAACAAAAATTTTAAAATATTGTTTTATAAGTCTAGTGAACCTTCAGAATTTTGAGTTGTTTGGTCCGTGTTCACGTGAGCCATAGATACGATCTTTTTATTTTCTTATATCAACCCCGGTAATATTTTGAATTCTAGAAATAACATGGGACCTTCAAGGGTTTCGCACTGAACGAGGTTGGCATAATCCGACTGCGTCAGAATTCCACCCTACAATGGTTGAGTTGGTGTGGGAAGTGGAAAATGATGAAATAAACATGCGATAAGAGTTGTGGAAGCAGCACAAACCTTGAAGCCGCGAATGAGGGCCTCGAGGTATCCGTGATCGATGTTGAAGAAGAATTCACTCATGGCCGCTCGAAATCGATCTTTACCCTAAAAATAAGCAGATGATTGGAAAATTGGTATATATCCATAAGCATGAGTTTGTATTGCAACAATGCTATCGGAATTGCTGAGATTTGAGATAGATTGACCAAACTTTTGGCAGGAAGAAACGGTCGATTGAAAGAAGGCATAAAAAGCGTATTCGATTTTCCGCGTATATGAGAATCTGCCATGGGCAATGCGACTCGTACTCTCCACACAATAATAATAAAGTTAAGTTCAAAGTTCAAAACATCCTTCGGCAATTGTAAACGAACGAATCGATCAGTCACCTCTGCTCCTCTATGCTGCTCGCATATTTTGCGGATTCAGGGGCGTGCGCGAATTTAAAATGGGCTAGTGACTACGGTAGATTTGAGCAGGAGGCGGGAGGAGGAGGGGCCAGAACACTGGGGCTGGTCCACTCTCGTGGAGTCTAAACAGATCTGCTCTTTGTCTTCTCCATTGTCGTGGAATCTACGGGGCCGTGGCCGTCGTCCTCCACTCCATCGGAAGGAGGGGATATTCACCCCGTCCTCCCCATGTACAAACCCCTACCGTAGTCCAAGATGGAAGCCATAGCACGGGTCTTCCTCATAGACGGGAGCTCGAAGCCTGTGAGGTACGACCAGGAGACAACTGTCGAGGTGAGGCAGGGCACTTCCTTCCCTCCAGTCATTACTCTCTGCGAGGTTGGAATTGGAGGGTATTGTAAAGTGACTGGGAGGGCAGGGGGGAAGTCATATTGGGATGGCACCAGAGTGGCTGCTGTCTTGGTCGTGTGGAGGGGGATTAGCCATGGAATGCAGTCCCCTTGTCTACCTCTGCCCCCCAATTAAATAGCACGAGACTCTCACACCAGGCCATGCCCCATCTCCCCCAACACTTATCTCATCCATCTGACGCATCTCCATATAAATAGTCGCTCCGGCACACGCTCCTTTTGCCCCGACCTAAAATATGAGGGGAGAAGTGTATGATGGAGATTGAGTTGGGCCGGCGTCCCCGCCATTTTACGAGCCACGGGCGTGTTCAGAGGTAAAGTCTTTCTCTCCATCTATCGGTCTCTCTGATGCCACGCTCTCTCTTCGCCTTGTCGTCTTGGTCTCTCACAGGGGCCTCCCTCTCATGGGCCATTGATCGATGATTGATATCTGAGCGAGCGAGGTCTAGGCCTTCTCGATCAGAAAGGGGATCACAGGGGAGGGGGGGGGACGATGACTGGGCCTCGGTCCCCGAAGACACTCACTAACTAGATTGGGGCGCAGCCGGGAACCAAATAAAGTCTGTCTCTGGTTGCAGCGAGTTCTCGACGTGGTTCTGCAGTCCCTTGGCATATCTTCCCTGGCCGCTCCTCACTTCGCCCTCCGCCTCCAGCTCGGCCCTTCCACCCACGTGAGGAGAGGGAGAGGGAAGGGGAGACCCCCGCACAGGCTGCCGATCGAGTATGGCTCCATCCCCACCTTCTACTCAAGAACATCACCGCCCATCTATCCGACACCTTCCCTGCCAGCCAACTGCCAGAGGACCTCAGGTACGGATAGAGACTGCTCCCTCCATAATGGGCGGGTGTCCCCTCGGGAGGACTCCCTCGTTGTGTTCCAGTGGGAGAGGAGGGAAGTCCTCCTTCCATTCTTCCCTCCCCCTCCATGCCATTCCATAAACACTGCGAATAATGGCGAGGCGACGTTGGCCGATGGGGGACGGGTCTGATGCTTGGGGCCAGATCCAGTGCGGGGGGGGATACTGTTGGGGCCTTCGTCAACTGGGCCTTGGAACAACAAGGGACGTCTCCTTTGTTGTCTGTGTATCGTGGAGGGGGGGGGGGGGTGAGAGGATTACACCTGCCCCGGGGTAAATGTAAGGGGCAGCCGGGGGCGCGGCGGTGGCGCACCGCGTCGGGTGAAGCTGCCAAGGCGGGACAGAGCGGGGGGGCCCGGCACAGCAGGCCG
>JACMIG010000554.1:0-29890 GCA_014805385.1 Levipalatum texanum
TGTCAATTTATCCGTAACGGAACAAATATTCGCATCGGCTTGGGGACTCCCCTTCACATTGTTTTGATGGAACACCATACGAGCGATGGCGCATCTCAAAAGGAGGAGGCACACATAGAGAGACCCTCCCGATCTCTCGGGGTCGATCAATAGAGACCCCACCCCGGGGAGGGGATACACACTCTCAAGAGGTCAGCTGGCAGATGGGGCACAGGGGAAGGGCGGGGGGTGGATTGGGTCAAGGGGAAGGGGTAAGTGACAGGCCGCGAAGATACTCAATATCAGATCTGCACGAATGTTCTTCCATAATGCTTGAAGCGCTCAGCCGGCGAGACCATGTTCGACGCGCAAAAAGGTAGAAATGGTGCCGAAAGGACCAGGTAATGTTTTTATCATGGCTAAGCTTCCGCTATAGATGCGAGTGCATGAATGCTACGACATGTCGAGTCGATCGTAATCAATTCTGATCAATGAGAAGAGGACCGCTCCAAAGAGACGAAGGGGCACTACCGCCCACCAAAATGTTCCTAAAAATGCTTAAAATTTTTTAGTGTGTTTTTATTCAATAACATCGAAATTTAGAGTTGAAATAATCGGAAATGGAGATAATGACTTCCAAAGCGAAAAAACGCGCTATATACATCCAATTAATTCACCTTTTTTCGCAGCTCTCTGACCCCAATTTCGCACACCAGAAATATCAGAAAATCAATGCGCATCTTTTAAGGCCATTTAGAACCACGCCCAAAGAAGGTGGCATATGAACTTGTCAAATATTCAAATTTCGAACAATTTTTTTGTGCTTCTCCAATTTTCTACCCCAAAATACAATGACTGCTGACCCAATCAAGTAGCCTAAAATGATCCCCAGAATCTTAGCTACAAACCTGCTTCATGGCGTTTTTGTACCTATCACTGGTCAAAATATAGAAATTGGGGTATGAAAACCGCCAAATTCGGTACTTTTCATCGTTTCAGTCCCTATAATTCTGGGTGTTCCAATGTTTCCCCCAAATTCTACCCACTAATGTTACTCTACCTCCCATAGCTACCATATACTATAGATAACAGGATCCCCACGCAACGCTACCTATAATGTTCCACCAGGTGCTTGATTAGATCTGGAATTACGCAGACTGCGTGATATGCAAAATTTTCTCGAATGAATGACTCGCAAGGCTTTTCATTCAAGTCTTCGGCTGCAATGTATTCTGTCTGCAAATTGCTGGTTACCTAAGAGACGGCTAGAAAAACTGTATACCGAAAGCATAGTATTTAGAACTAGAAACACCGTAGGCGGCATTGTGATCACTTGTGTGTATCAAAGGAGTCGATAGGCATCTACAACGTCGTCTCATCAACAGTAAGAAAGCACTCATCGAAGAGCGCATTCCCTCCCCGTTCAAATGTCCAAGTGGGAGAAAGCAAGTGGTAGTGGACTGACTGATTCACCCGACCGACCCTCTCCACTGTGTCTTTGTCTGAATTCCCTCATCTTCGCCCCCTCTTCTCTAAACTGGTAACAGTCTCTCGCTATTACACGCGGGCGCTACTTTTACACGAATGTTCTGACGGTCGACGGTGTCGATGATGATACCGTAGGTTAACGGGTAATTGTTGGCCTGTCATGTAGTCTGGATTTCTTCATACAAAATATTTCCTCATATTTCAAAAAATAAATATGGCACTTTATTCGAAAACAGGACAAACTACACGACGTCTTCGATGCTAAAAAGATCCGTCTTGCTTGGAGGCGAGTGATACTGAAAGCATGATTTCGCCACAACAATAAATAATAGATTGTTCTCGCCGGCTCACCGCAATATGGAATTTCCGGCCCCGATGGCTGGACAATTGAAGGTGTTGATGGTGTGCCCGTCGGTGGATCGAAGCTTTCACGCCTTAGAGAAATTTTTTTCTTGCCGCATTGATCAAATGTGGAATGATCACCTGTAGAGCGAAGGCGTCGCTGAGGAGGAAGCTGACGGAGGACGCACCTATGTTGCCCTGCATCACAACTTACTTTCCTTTTATACATCACTGAAAACAGGTAATATTTATAAATCTCGAAAACATAGGATTATGACATACCTGTCGAGGTTGGAAGTGGAAGACCAGCTGGAAGGAGGATCTCCTGCCAAGCCTAGTCCTCCGGAGCGGAACCTCTGGGCGCTCTCCATACCTGGCTCTTCCGGCGTCTCCACGATGGTCGGAAGATGAGAGGATTGACGAAGCGGGTGAGTACGGCGATGTCTCGTCCGATGGTGGGTCGACGGCGGCGAAGACGATGCCTACGGAGCGCGGATGATCGCTCGCCTGTAATGTAATCCGTTGTTCTCATTTCATATGAACCCAGAATATTGAGCTGAAATGATGATTAATCAATTGAATAGGCAGAAACCCCTGCTATTATTTCGGTTAACGTAAAATACAAATATGGGATCTGTGAACAATGAGCAAGTGTGATTCTGACCGTTCTCAAGTCGTTTCAGATTGATGATCTACTGTTCGTTTTCTGACTGCTTCTTCAGCACTGACGTGTAAGGCGGACTGTATACGAGCCCTAAAACGTCGGAATCTTACGCAGTGCAAATAAACATAGCGATAATCACGACCAAGATATTGTGAGAGTTCCAATGCCATGAGAGACGTCACACGAAAATGCTTTTAGAATGTCATAAGAAACTTCGCGCCTTGGTGTGAAGCTTTGATTAGAAAGTTCTATATTTGGTCCAACAACAACTGGATAGTGCGAATTTCAATCCCAAACAAATGAGATAGAATTTTTTATGATGAAAGTGACATTGGGTCGGTGAAATACCAAATCTATGGCAGGCAATGTTGACAGGAAAGGAATGGGTGCAGGGACTGATTCACAGGATCGATTTTCTCTCCTCTCCACCTTCTTTGTCCTCCACACCTGTTTACCCCTCCTCCCGCCTCTGCAATTCGTCTCCCGCCAGTACACGATAGACGACTCTTTTTCACGGAATAGAATTACGAGCTGCAGTTAGAAACTGTGCCTCCATTGTACTGAGCATGACGGCTATTCTCCACATGAACAAAATTGGCACTAAAAGATACGAGTGGGACACAAAATGATCTTACTGATATCTCTAGTTTGTGCTCGATTGAGCCTCGCGAACAAATCTGGCTGATTTTTTGGCCTCGTTCCATGTGCATTGTCATCACAGAGCGGGGAAGCAACATATTCAATCATTCTGCGAACCCGCCATCGAACAGACCAGCCGCCATGAAGGTCGTCCCCGTCTACATCGTCGATGCCTTCACGACGAAGCGATTCGCCGGCAATGCTGCTGCAGTCTGCCTTCTGGACAAGGTATTCCAGAGCACCCAAGTTATCCGAATTTGCAACTCTGACAAGGCACGTGTGTCAAAAAGCCACTGGTTGAAAGGTTAAGCCTCGTTTTTTTCTTTTGTTTACTTTACCCTGTGTATATGATGAGAAATTGTCAGCAAGACATTCCGGAGGAAGCATACCTCAAGATCGCGGCCGAGTTCAACCTGTCCCAAACGGCATACCCACGCCCTCTGATCAACGGAGACGACATCAGGACAGGTTTGTTACTTTTCAGTTTTTGTTTTGAAGATCATTTTAAGCTTCGGACTTTTCTCTCCGCTGGTTCTCGCCGACGGTGGAGATGGATCTCTGTGGCCACGCAACCCTGGCCGCTGCTCATGTCTTATTTGAGGAGATCGGTATTGTGGTGGTGAAAGCTGTTCCTTTTCCGTTCCGTTTGCACCTGTTCTCTCGTTTCTCTAACCGTCTGCCAGGTTAGAGAAACAAGAGAACAGTGGAGAGAGAGAGAGCACGTGCAAACGGAACGTAAAAGGAACAGGTTTTGCGATAAAGAGCTACGAATCTCTTACAGAGAACGAGAACACCATTCTGAACTTCCACACACTCTCCGGAATCCTTACCGTCAAAAAGAGTGCAGAGTTCGTTGCGTATTCAATTGCATGGGAGATACCGAATAAATCTTGGATTAACGGTAATGATTCTCAGAGGCGGAATCGAAATGAACTTCCCTGCTCATCCGCTGCTTTCCGTGCATATTCCTGGCGGTGAGAACGCGTTTGCAGAACATTTCCCTGAGGTTTGCAGTGGTTTGGAGTATACTATTCAATCGCTTTTCAGATCGATTCGCCTCCCTTTCTGAAGGATCTCATCCAGGTCAGACAGTCTGATGAAGTTAGCTGAAATTATGAAAATGTGTTGCAGGCCGTGATCCCCGAGACTCTGGCAATTCGCGGTGTTGTCTATTCGAAAGATATCAAGAAACTTGTGATCGTCGTCGACGAAAATACTCCAACGTTAGTAATGAGCTCAAAGTTCTCTGAAACGAGAACCGCACAATTTCAGCGCAGATTTCCACAGCTTCAAGCCAAACTACTCCAGGATGCTCGAAGTGAGTTCTAGTACGAGTGGGTCAACAACTTTTTTCCTAGGCAAGGTGATTTTTAAACTTATTTTCAGATCCATCCCGAAGGCTCTTTCCTGACGGCTGTCAACGTCGCTCTGGCACCGAAAAAGTGAACAAGGATTGATCTTTGTTCTTTGAGCTCAATTTCAGTCCCTCTGCCCAGGGCTACATCGACGAATCTGGAAGAGCCTACGACTACGTCTCCCGCAACTTCCCTCCCTGGCTGGGAATTACCGAGGATCCCGCTACAGGTATTATCGATGACTTATTACGAACACAGGTTCTTCACGCCCGATTTACAGGATCCGCCCAGGTTTACATCGCTCCCTTCTATTCTAAAGTGCTCGGAAAGAAGCAGTTGTACGGTAAATATTATTGAGAGATTTGATCTGGTAGTTGAATACATGTGTATTGAAATGGTCAAATAACTTTTATTTATTCAGTTCGATGATGATTGATTGCAGCTTTCCAAGACTTCCCTAATCGCGGTGCGCAGTTCTCGGTTACGATACTCGAGGGAGAGGAGGAAGGTCGTCTGGCCATCGTGGGCAGCGCCGTGACGGTAGTCCGCGGAGCTCTCAACCACCCACAGATAAGAGGGATGCGGACACCTTCAGAATAAAACTGAAATTTTACACTATTTCGGGGTGTCTAAAATAAAGTAGATATCTGTTTTGATCGCAAACTGATCTTCACCAACTCCAAGCATCTCTTCATCGTGGCGCCATGTCATTTGTCTGTGACAGAGATCCAAGTTCTACAGCGGAATGTGCCATTAGAACAATGTGTTTCGGATCATTAAGACACGCGGAAAAGTACTCCTACCCCGAACTCGATAACATCTTCTGCTCGCTCGTTGGCGCCGTCTGATCAAAGGAGTATGCGGAATCAGTTTTATCTCGCTCGACGAAAGCTCTCAATATGAAAGAAGTGCTCGGACGGGGCGTGGGCCCCTGTCGCACTAATTACAATTAGACTGAACTCGTTTACACACTCGAGAGCTCCCCGTCGTTGACTGCCACTGAAACGTGACAAGAATCTGATCGCGTGATGAGAAGGGCACAAAAATACACATGGCAAAATAGGCACCATTTGGGGGTACCGCGTCGATCGAGAAAAATGTACAATGGCAGTGAGAAAATATGAATCATCTCGGATATCTCAAAAGAAATGCGACTAACAATAAAACTATTCACGTTACAAGCGCATATAGCTTCGCGTTCCGGAACAGCTATGCCTATATTTTCCAGAAATTCTTTGTACGAGATGCAGTTCGCCCGGAACGCTGAAATACACGCTTTGAGAACTTTGCTAATATCTACATGATCTTATGTCAATCCTAACACGTCGTATCATCGTCGTTGTCGGCCTTGGTCACGATGGCGGCGACCTTCCTCTGGGCCAACGAGTAGACACTGTACATGAAGCCGATGGCTCCCGCTATCGCAGATGTCGTCAGAAGCACGAGGTGCAGTTCGGTTCCGAATCGTGGTCCCGCGAAGAAGACTGTCGCGGATGCGATTCCCTGTAAAGTGTATTGTAGCTTTTAGCGACCAATAGAAAATTCAAAATTTGGTTCATTCTAGCGCATATGAATGATATTTTCGATTTGTCGTCATTTTAAATTATGGTAACTCTTAGTTATGATATCTTACAGCATAGAATCGTCGCGCGGAGTGGACGTGAGCCTGACGATCGGGCAGCACTTGCGAGAAAATGACCATCGTCGATGTGTTCTGGGCGTTGTCGACGGCGCCGATCAGGAATCCGATGAGAAGCGCCCACGCAAGTCTGCAGAACAAAAATTGCACCAGCCCCAGGGAACCGAACCAGGATCATCCGCGCTGAACAAAGCGCGCTACCAACTGCTCCATGACGTACCCCGGCTCAAGAAGAAAGCCAGATGCGGCGGTCGGATGAACGACTGCTTCTTGTGGTGTAGTTATGAAGAACAGGGCGAAGAGTGTGAGTTGCATTACGAGGGTGATGTACTGGAATACATTCATTTTGGGTTATACGAGGTATTCGTGAAACCTGAAGGGGCGCGAGGGCAAAGTCCTTGATCCTCGTGCTCAACCAACCCGTTGCGAACATCGCTGAAATGCGGACATTATAATCCTGCGAAGCTAATGTCGATTTTCACTGTATTATGAATGAATTACACATTTCGCTCAAACTGAAGTTCAATCGAGAAGTAACCAACCAAAGAGGCATCCAGCTCCACGTGCCATGGCATAGTACGCAGCGAGAAGTGGCCAACGAGATGCGGCGATCTGCAATTGATCGTGGGTCAGTGGTAACTCGCCGCATCAGGAATTTTAGCTCGCGGGTTCGGATCTAGGCTCTGCCACAATTTTTGCACTAACCGTAGCGAACTGCAGGCTGGTCGGGTAGACGTTCATGTAGAAGGAGTGGAAGAAGCCGTAGTGAAGCGAGCGAGGAATCAAGGGAAGGAGCGAGGGATGGAAGAGCATCGAGAATACGGCCGCTGCAGAATACAGGATCACTTTTCTGACTCATTTCTGGTGCTTGGCTTATTTTTGACTAGGTTCAAATAGTTCTCGTACCTCCCTGTTCCCTAATGGTGAGACGCCGCCTCGGATTCATCGAAGCCACGCTGTCGGGGAGATTTCGTGTGGGGAGCATGACGTAGACGACCAGAGACAGCAGCGAAACGCCAGTGAAGACGAGGTACATCAGTCTGGAAGGACGAGTTCACGATACATATTGTGGTTGTTGTTGATCGCAATTGTCCTTATACCCCGAGAACATCCAATTCCTATTGTGCCGCTATTATCGCAGCTCAATGAGTTTCTGAATTTCGGATATTACGTCGTTTCCTCAGCACTGTAGTATCGGTGGCCGTGCGTGGCGCTCTGTCCATCTGACGACGAGGCGACGATGATGTAGATGGCGGCGCCCACGAAGAGACTGAAGCAGGATAGGTACTTTTAGGACGAATCCCGTTTACCTTGTATCACCGATGCCCCAGACGCGCGCAGCATTCTTCGGCAGGTTTTCCTTTGTGCAGAACTCGGTTTGGTACGTCGAGGAGGCGGTGAGGTTAACTGAAGAAGACGCTACTTCGACCTAATATGGTGATAGCTCACTGGAGTAGGCAAATCCGAGCAGCGCGCTGGCAATGAAGTAGACGTAGTTGTTGATGTAGAGGAAGGAGGCGACGTAGGTGGCGAAGAGCGACGCCCCGATCGCCATGGCCCACTGCGGATTTGTGGCATAAGGAATCGATTAGCGCCGTGATCACGAACCTTTGGCTGCACATAGTTCAGGATCGAAGGGACGATGAGAGAAGAGAGTGTACCAAAGACCTCCTTGACGGCTTGCCTGAAGGGAAATTACTGTAAACTTCAACTCGATGAGGGAGGATATCAATGATCACAGATCAGTCTCAACAATTGAGCATCAAACATCAGAGTGCATGTTTTACACATCAAAACGCTTGTACTGCTACACGAACAAACATCATACCCGTAGTATCCCGCATGGTCAATGATGGAGTGTGGATCGCGTTGCCTCGCTGAGTGAAGCACAGACTCCACCATCAGGATCGACATGTAGTAGCCGACGAATCTGAAATCGTTCACGTATTGGATGAGGAAAATGTCTGAAATACCTGAGGAGACTGGCGAGTCCGAGTAGGATCGTGCATACGAGCGAGTAGCCCGAATCGCTGATCTTCTTTAGCATGTCTGGAACGACGACGTTCATAGTCAGAGTTTATCGTCTTATCACGGAAAAACAAGTCTCACAAATCGCGACGTCGCTCTGCTTATCGAGAACCAGTTACACGCCTATTGAGACTTCTCGTTGGTCTTGACAACAACTCCTAGGCAGATGAAATAGCTATTCCCCAGCTCCCTGAACGCAATTGCACATAGAACCACCGATAAGTTCTGAAGGTCACAGCTGATACCGCTGCCCTCCATCGCGCCAATGAACCGTGTTTTAAACTATCGTGATGGTGGAGAGGTGTTCGGCGGGTGAGAAGCGATTAGGGAGAGTGAGCGTGACGGGGGCGGAGAGGGGGATACGGTAGCACAAGACGATTGAAACACACGGAGGCAAGTGTTCGTATCCCTTCGAACGTCAAAGTTTCCATTCACCGAACGAGCCGTTCCGGTACACGATCATTAGACTGACCCCTACGGTCAGGGATCTCAGCATGAACCCTATTGGTAGATGGAGTCTACGCACCGCCGCCTCATCCCTTAGAAATTGGTCACAATGGAGATCTAAATGTTTACGAGGAAATCAGCACCTCACCCCCGCTCACTCATCACTTAATTTTGCCCCGAAGGAAGGAGGAGGTGACAAGACATAGGGGAGAGAACCCGTTTGCTGGCCAGAGGCGAGGGAAGCTCGAATAAACGTGGTTCACGAGGCGAGAGGCACCAACTCTGATTCATACCTCATTGTATCAAGTTCGCGGATCGAGAACTGAAAGTTCCCCTCTCCACCCACGAGTAGACCTTTTGGGATAGATAGAGAGTTCAAGGGTATCCCAAAGTCGACTCTGTGGCCACTCCGTTCTCTAGATGGCTAAAACACTTGTCACAAATCACAAAGAGCGTCAAGTTCAAAGGCACACAATCTCATCATACGGGGGTGAAAATTAGAGAGGGAAAATTAGTACACCCACATGTGAGCTGCTGCTCGTGCTGGGTGACTAAAGGGCATCCCCGCTCTTAAAGTGGTGACCTATCTATTAGGAGGTGATACCCACCCTCGAGGCGGTGAATTGCGCACAATGAACGATCCTTCCCCACTTTCTCTCTTATTCTCCCCTTCCGCGAAACCCAGGAACTCTGCCCTTCTGCCATCTCTTGGTTCAGCCGTATCTCTTGCCGTTAGATCATGGAGATATTAGGGATAGGATCGATTCTCAGGAATTCCCCCTAGCGCCGACATTCCGGCACGTGGCAGAGTGAATGTGTAGGAGGTCATGTCGCGCCATTCTCAGGTTTGGATCCTCTCTCTCTTCTCTTCGTCTCTGACTCACTCACAGATGATCCATGATGATAACATATCTCGATCTCGATCCCTCTCCTTCTACATCAGAGATCACGTGAACATTCACGAACATTCTGGAACAGTGATGAAATACCATCGCAATCGTTCCCGAGTTGTTGATGTTCCTACTCTGGTTCGAATTCACTACGAACTGACTCGCAACTCAATATATCCCGGAGAAAAAGCTGACCTTGACAATTCACCCAATTCGAATCTAATTTCGCATTTCTATGAAGTCAGACAGTAAGGGAGTTTGGCGGCTTCTTTGAGTTATTGAGATCCTCAGGAGAGGCACGAAGCCATGCCGTCTATCTAGAGTGCCTCGCTAGAAAGAGATACACGTGACACAACAACTCGGTCAAAATACACTAAAGTTAGGAAAAGAGGAAGACCCCGGGAACTAAGCATACAGATCTGGGGAGGATCAATGCGCATTTCCCACATTTATACCGCCTCGACGATGAATGCTTCGTCTGTGAAATTTAGTCCCGTTTATCGAAGTGGCAGTACTGGGCTTACAGTGTTTTGGAAGCGATCTGACCCTTTGCGTTCCCTTCTCGTCTCTCTGATGTCTGTGATGGGCGATAAGAGGGGAGATACTGCCAAGAGAGTTCCTTACAATTAGTGCGCACTAAGCAGTTGCTAGTCAAACGGTAGCGTTAGTTACAATTCTGAACATTCATTTAGAATAGCCACCTGTGATCCCTTCGTTATTCGCGAGTATTGTTTCCCTCCTGTATGAAAGATGATCCCCGTGCGGAATGTTGTGTTGCGCAGTGGAACACTTCCGCTGCGCGTATGTTCATGCCACTTACTAGTATTTCAGGATCCACAGCAATGAACGGCGCTGCACATGATGCTCCCGATCACAGGATCTGGGGTGAGTCGCGATATCTATGTACATTTGTGAAGTAGTCCAGATTTATTGGGTTTGAGAAGCCGTTTAGTAGGGGGTGTACTATTGTATGAAATGTTACATTCTGCAAAATACGTAGCTTTTATATCGTATGGATTCGAAATACGGAGCTTCGCTTTCGGATCCAGGCAATACGAACGTAGACTATCACATTACACCCCTATTGTTTAGTGAACGGCACTATTCATAACAACACCTTCGCTCATTTGATTATTCAGTTTATCTCTATTTTACAGCCCTTGCCAATCCGCTGCCTATCGCCGAGGAACTGGAGCAGTCCTCCGACCACATGGCGACGCTCCTCATTTCTGCAACGGTCTTCGTCGTCCTTGCTGTCATCGTCCTCATGGCTTCGTTCTGCAGCTCGGCTAAGGCAGAGAAGAAAGTCATCGAATCGGCTGCTTAACTGCATCACTTTTTTAAGGACGATCACTCACATTCGAGTGTACATTTACTTTCAATTGGCTAAATTTCAGCAGTGACTTTGATAATCAGGTGTGCGAGATCACTAAGATTTATAAAAGAATTTGTATTCTAATAAAAACTGTATACATCCAAGATCACTGCTATTCGTGTTTGATTTCTTGATGGCCGTTCGACCGCGTGTAGCACCTTCTACGAGATTCGATGAATGGTTCGAGGGAAGAGGGGATTCATGCCGATCGCGAACTGCTTGCGCCGTTCGGAGCAGAAAAAGTCATGGAACGTACTCTGACAGGGAATGATATTGTTGGCGAAGTAAATGGTTCTCCATTTTGCGTTCCGTCCGCCCTGTTCTCTCTCCATTGAGCGCGGGGTTTCTCTCATTTTTTGTCAGGAGAGAGAGGGACCCAGATGCGAAATTAAGACGCGTTTGGTTCGCCAATATTAGAAGCCAATTCGCCACATGCCAAAACAAGAAAACGACATAATTTCAGGATCAGCGCGGAAACGATTGCACCAAAACTCTGATTTTCGTCCGTAGCAAAAAGTTCTGTCTGCTAATGGGCACAGCTATCTTTTGTGTTTATGGTGAAATTCTGTATGCCACTTGGTATTTTGCATAAACTCCTACCAAGGTGTTCAAGAAATCGTACACGTAATCCTTACTCGTGCTCAGATATGGCGGCGGAATTGTTCACCCGCTTAAATTTCGGAGGTTGGGGGAGGCGTGGCCATTTCAGAAATGTGCAGTTTAAGGTTGCTAGGCTTAAATTCATCGTCAATAATGAAAGATCGAAGGCGCAGAATTTCCGAAAGTAAACACTGGGAGATTTAATTGAATTGGAGTAAACAGCGTTAGTCTAAACCACTTCTCCGACAGTCAGGAAAATGGCTGTGATTGTTAGAGTTGACCTGTTCCTAATCGCCTCGATTATTGTAAAGTTAGCGTGGCCGAGCTACGCGACCCTTGTTCTCATACCCATCTGTTTCATACGCAACCGTAGTCTCTATATCAAATACAAGGTTCGCCTCCATACAATTGCCAAGCGTTTCGGAAGAGGCATACTTTCTCTCTATTGTTCCGCCCGCCAAACTTTGCCATTGCCGATAGCAGACAGTTCTTTTCTGTATCGTCGCGTATAAAAGGAATCTGATTCTGAAAATTGGTATGCTTCTAGGACATGGATTCCAAACGAAGTTTGGACAAATCTGCCATTGATTCGTTTTTACCACTGAGTTATAGCGAGGCGGGACAATAATGAACTGGATTGGATTTGGTCTTTTTGATCAGAGACAATGAAAGAGTTTAGCGCCTTGCTTGGGAGTCTCAATCTGGCGGTCAATCAAATCCTATGATTCAGCATGACGCGATGGCAGTTTTGGCTGGAATCATGGCGACGACCTTTCCCTCTACGTTATATTACTCTTGGATCTTTCAATACGCTGGAGAGGCTCGCTCCATCGTTCAAGCAAATTATTTCTCACTGCTGCTTTATCAAAAAGACACTATGCCTACACCGTCGCATTGTGCGGTTCATCGCAGATCCTGTGGATATATTTCACGCTGTTGTACGGTGCAGTATTTGCTGCTAACTGCGCGATTGCCGCATGGCAATACCGCCGTATGTGTGACTTTACATATTGTCCGGTATTATAGTGATTCGGAAGCGACGCGCGAACTACCGAAGTCGGCGATGTTGCTGTCGCGGTTCGCTTTCTCGGCGTGGCCGTCGACTCGATGGCTACAGTCCTCGTTATCGGTGACTTCCGTCGAACCCTCGCTGCCTTCTTTTGTGATGCCGGAGAATGGCTTGGAGCGAACGTACTTGTACTCGAATGCTGTCGAAGACTGCGAATACTCCCGGAGCGAGAGCATTCGATGATCATAGATAACAAGCAATACGAAGAGACAGAGCATTCACCTGCTAGTTGATTTGTGTTTTCTAGATGGTTTCTCTTATGACCATTTGCATAAAATCCAATACATTTTTCTACGCCGAAATGTGCAGTCTGCTTCGTAAAAAGTACAATACACTTTTCTATACTGACATTTATCAATCCGACTCTGGGAAGCGCATGCTGCGGAAAATTTAGGCGAGCGATGAACCACAACCACTTGTCTAAAGCGTGCACTGCATAACATCCGCAGAGTGTATACTGTTCTATTTATCGTTTTCAATAATGACAGTATACGCAACTAATGGATAATGATGCGGTATAGATAGACATCCTATTCCTATTCTACGATGGGATACGATGACATAGTGACGATTCCACACTGGTTTCCAGTGTTACGACGCATGCGGAAGAATCCGTTCTCTCCCCACGTTGCTCCCCAGCTGTTCTTCAGGATCCAGAAGTCGACACCATTCTCACTGCCGTAGCCGATGACGGCGACCGCGTGAGTCGTTCTATTCGGATCGCAATTGGGAGAATGGTAGATTCCTGTAATCAGATCTTGAGGGGGAATCGAAGGGACTACATGCCTCCACGGTACATCATGTGTTCGCGCGTTGAAGCATCGTAGGCAACGGCAACGGGTCCAATGTTTCCGACTGCTTCTTTCAGGGCATTCTCGTCATTTCGCGGGATAATAACGTATCTGCTGATCCTGCAAACTGCATCAGCGCGGTTGTGTCTGCAATCGCCAACCTGAAATGAACGTTATTATCATTAAACAATTGCTCCATACTTTTGCTTCATAACGATAAGTCTGCTGCAGGCTGATGCCGCCATTCTCTTGGATGTATTTGTAACAATTGTGCATCCATCCCCCCGAACATCCGCCGTTTCCGTAAGCTGAATATTATTATCATTGTTTTAATGACGCCGAGCACACAGGAAGTGCAGTCGACCAGCTGCTGCTCCGACAAGTCCAACATCCTCTTGTATTTTCGGAAAAAGGCAGATTCCAGCGCAGCCACTGCAGCAAATGTGTAGCACGATCCACATCCACCCTGCAATCTGTACAATGAGTTCGTTCTAAAGTGATTCAGGACTTGATCTTTAACTGGGTTGACCGCCCCCCAAGTCCTCCAGTCGATGCTTTGAGGGGAACGTTTACTGCGTGTCAATGGATGTGTGGATGCATTGAAGACTTCTAAATGATCATACTTCCAGGTAAATTTTATATATAAAGAGGATGTCTCACGAACCTGAAAAGTGGCCTAGCAATTACATTTTCAACATTTTAGGTTCCCAAAAATTCCAATAGTTCAGGGGTCTTACCCCCGCCCGAATGAAGCTCGTCAACGGTTTCTTGACTGATTAGAGGAGTGATTTTGCGGTATTCTTCTTGTGTCTGAATTAATATAACTTTCATTATCGTTCGCAACCATATTACCCAGTCAGCGTATTCGTTGACTGCCAAGAAGTACGTCTCCTCTCCCGCTTCGTATCGTTCATTGTGCTCCTTGACAAATTGTTCGGACTCCTCAAAGATGCGAGAGCGAAGTTCTTCCTCGGAAGAGTTAACAAATTTTCGTCCTGAATGTTGAATAATTGTAGCCGTTCAAGTTCACATACCGTGTTTCAGGCGGAACTGCTTCCATGCCTGTCGATTCCTCGCTGGACTGGCTCGTTTCTCAAGATCGAGAGCAGACGCTCGGCGACCCCATCCGAGAGTGAAGCGGCTTCATCCATAATATAGCAATTAAAAGGATTTCCTTACCTCTTCACGATTCCCTTCTCCTTCGCAGCCAAGGCGGCGGGCCCGAATGCAGCAAGAAAGAGAAGAGCGACCAAATTCATGGCGATGTCAGTGTAACGGTCACGGCGTTCTTTTATAGCTTGGTGCTCCTTAATCGCTCCCTTCTCTCGCAACACCGACGTCAAAATCTCCGTCGATTAAGCAAATGCATTGGTTCTTCCTCACTCACCTCGCCACACTCGCCACAAACGCAACATCAATTCGGCTAATCTATGAACATTTTCGTTCTTGTCACCTCATATTCTTCACCAGTCTTTGCAAGAATTATGACGTCAAGCTTTCCCAACGTCAATGCAATGCAATTTTTAAATTTGACAAAATTCCAAGTCTTTTGTGAGAAGAAACAGCTTTCGATCCCCGTTTTTGGACTCCTGACAACGCAGTGAGCATCATTCTGCTGATTAGTTCACAATCGGCGGATTCTAAGGATCTTCACCTTCAACCTTTTCAAATTCGCGATCCATCAGCGAACTTGCGTTTTCAATAATTAAAACATATATCTTCTTGAACAGCGTGAAACGTTGATTAGCAGCTCCAACCGTACTGTTTCAGTACTGAACGTGTCCAATGTTAGCGCATGAAGATCCAGCGCTCTTCAGCATTGCGAACGATTTGACATGATTTATTGCCAGCTATTCAACATTTGATTTCATAGCGACTTTCCATCTTCGACGTCGGTTCAACGCTCCATTGAATTTGCATAAACGACGTCGGATACCGATAGAGACGAGACATGGACGAGCCACAATGGTATGTGGCTAAATCGGATTAAAGTGAGCGGTTGCCTTCGTCTGGCGTTGATTTGGACTGTAATCCGAGGGAAATGTCACACCATCCGACATTTTCCACTTTCGCACCTCCACTAGTTTAGAGGAGGTGTAAATGACGCATTTGGGCACTTTTTCGTGCGCTTTCAAAATCAGACATTCAAAAACACAAGAGAACAATCAGGAAAAAATAAAGGCCAGGAATAAACTTTATCAGGGAACACTTTCCGAGTCTGTCAGACACTGGATGACAATTCGACATGACGGCGAACGATGCGAACGGGAACTTCCTCGGGAGTCAGCGTCAGCGTTCCGATTAACACGAGTTCCGATGCCTGGAAACTTCCAAATCTTCAAATAAAGTTTTCCCGGCTGAATAAACGTTCCGGACTGTACGCCCATCGTCCTGCGATCTCTATCCACTGTTCTCTCGTTGTGTGGCGGTCAGAGAAACGAGAGAACAGTGGAGAGAGATCGCAGGGCGATGGGCGTACAGTCCGGTACGTTTATTCCGTCGACAATATCTCTGTCTCTTTCATTATCTGCGTAAGCAATTGATTCTCTAGGTGTTGCAAAAGTATCCTAATAATTATGAGCCACCCGCCTCGGTTCCCTTGACGATGTCGTACTTGCGGAGGATGTGGATGAGGGCCATCTTCATCTCGAGGAGGGCGAGTCGCAGACCGATGCACACGCGAGGACCCGCCCCGAAAGCGAGGTACGCCACGGGAGGAACGCGTGGACCCGCGTCCAGCCATCTCAAATGTTATCATCAGTATTTTGACTATGTTCGTCATCGTTTCACGAACTCGTTGAGGCGAAAAAGGATAGAGGTAAGAGAAAGCGTCGAGACATGAAATGCAGCCTATTCTCTCTGAGGGTGAAGCAGAATATTGTCTTCGTCGTTCTTCATTATCACCTCTCAGGCTTGAACTCGTCGACATCGCTGCCCCAGATACTCTCATCGAAGTGGACCGAGAGTGTGTCCGCCTGGACGAATGTTCCCTTCTCGATCTCCATCCCGCACACTTCCGTGGTCTTCATGCAGTGACGAGAGTTGGCCCTGAATATCCGGTCTTCAACAACATAACCAATGGGAACATCCCTACTGCGTAGCCAGCGGATAGAAACGCAGCGTCTCCTTGCAGACTGCTTCGATATAACGAAGATTAGAGAGGTCCTCGAACGAGACGCTTTCCGAAGAACAGATCTTCAAAAGGAAACTATAACGTTCTTCATTCTTCCACAACCTCATCGATCTCCGCCTGGCACTTTCTCTGAACTTCGAAGTACTTGGAGAGCATCCAGCTAACATATCCGAGTGCATTTGATGTCGTGTCAAATCCTGTCGGGTGTTTTTTTTTGCTTTTTAATTGTATGAAAACGAGCCTGCCAGCAGGAAGACGAAAACTTGCCCCATAATCTCGTCGACCGTTAGCGCCTTTTCGATCTGAAACAGCAATTTTCGGGCGTTCGAAACTTTTGATGGGGGAACAGCAACGTCGAAGAATAACAAATTTCTTACTCTGCTTGCATTCAGCGAGAATTCTGCATTGTCTTGGACCGTTTCCGAAGAGGCTTCGAGCATTATGTCGATGAAATCTTCTCGATCGTTCTTCTTGATCCCCTTTGCCTTGTCATTCACTCGCTGCATAACGGTTTGCTCGATTTCGTTGATCATTCCACGGACGGGGCCGGCGAACTGCAGAGGAATCGGAATGAATGATTGGCTGCGCTTTGAGTGCTTCTCCATTTCAGGTTCAAAGTTACAAGATTCTGATCGGTAAAAGGTAATGTCGACTTTGACCCGAAAACGTGAAAGCGTCAAAGGATCGATCATGATTACGCACCAGTCTCATGACGAGGTAGGAGGGACGATTGAAGAGAGGAACTGCCAGGTTGAGATGCATCATGAAGCGATCGAGGTTGCCAAGGAAAATCTGCAATGTTCTGATGAACTCTAGAAAATGTGATCAATTTTTTACAGCTTTGGCGAGCGCCACTCGTGGATTTTGGAAGAATCGCGAAGTTTTCTGCCCGAGAACCAGACGCCCGATCGTGTCCATCGTAAATTCCATGAAGAGCCTGATGACAGTTTCGAGGTCTAGATTTCATGCATGTTTTCCTAATTTTGAAAAATAATACTCACGCGTGAATGTTGAATACTTCTTTCCCCGCGTGCTTGTCGTCCAGAATCCTCAGCATTTCATGCGTGGAGTCTTCGATGAGTGGAAGGATCTGAAATATTAGTATTTTTTCATGACAATCGCTCTAAAACATTTTATGATGCCTAATAGTTTCCACAAATGCTTCACCTTTTTGAGCGAGTTTACAGTGAATGAGGGAGCCGAGATGGAGCGGAGTCTCTTCCATCGAGCCCCACGAGCCAAGAACAAATTGATGCGTGGATCCTTGTCTGGGTCCGGACCCATCGCTGGTCCCTGTATCCATTTTTATTTGACACTGCCGTTCTAATCCATTCTGTCCCCTTCAACAGATAATCTCGACCTTCCTTATTTATTATACGCTCTCTGATCCGCTCACAATGAAAGGAATGGACAGCGGCGGCTATCATCGACCGTGTGCTCATTCCACTACAATCCCCAACTTACTCGGTGATCATAGAAGCAGTCGAATTGCTTGACAAACACCTCCTGTAATATCTCGATATCGGATGTTATGAGAATGCTGCGAACGCCTTCTTTGATGCCGTACGTGCGGCCGTGTTCCTGTTACATCAATGTCTACTCAATATTGGAAGATCAATACCTTTGTCCACTCTCGATACACGAGGATTCGTGGCTTGCGAACAATATAGAGGTCCTTAGCATTGCCGTAGAAGAGGCGACCGGGACGGAATGGAATGCCCCGTCGTGCCCAATAGGCAGCATGCCATGCGAACCAGCTGTAAGAGATACGTGTAAACAAAGGAGCGTCCATCGGCCAAAAAATATCGGTGATATTCTTGGAGCTCGTACCATAATGGATACTGAAGTTTCGAGGAGCGTACCTGACCACCGCGTAGACAATTGGGACGAGGAGCAGGACGCCGGCAGTCAGAGCCGATAAAAAGCTAATCACGGGCATTAGCAAAGGAGAATGGGTTAATGGGCAGAGGGTGGTGGAATTGTTTTCATCAGTGTCCACATGGTGTTATCACTCCCCGTGTCATGTCAACACAGCATGGAAATTGAGTAGAACATGTATTGCACGATTTGGGACGACACTATACCCATTACTGAGCAGCGGAGTCCGGAAAGGATCGTTCTAATTCAGTGTAGTATGAAATCAGAGTTGACAAAATATCTTTGTAGTTGGTTCTCGATAAGTGTTATCAAGAACCAACTACAAAGATTTATTCGACCGTATTTCGCCTATTGCACTTTACGAATGAATCTTTGCTCGAGCAAAGGAGTGTGAGAATATTGAAGTGCACAAAACATTTATCGTGGCTGTGGCACTGTGGTCGTGTATTTTCGGGCTCCATTCGGATTGAACTCTGCCGAGTACCCAAGATTCCAAGTTGAACATTTACGCAACAGCCAGTGCCACAAATATGCACCGCTTTTTAAGTTCTTGTTCTCAACAATTTGAATGCACATAGTAATAGTAATATGAGAGAAAAAACAATAGTTAGGTAAACAATTTTCCTTATAACAGTGAAGACTACAGGATCATATTTCTGTCGTGATAAATTCAACCCTGAGACTTTAGGCTAGAGTATTGGCAGAACTTTAACTAGTTGCTTGTTAGCGCCAGCACTGATTGCTCGACTTCGCTTGGAAGCAACAGCTTCCGGTGATACTGCAGTAGAAGAAGGGCGCTTGATAGCGCTGAGGGAGGCCGTTAATTTCCGACCAGGCCGACAAAATAAGAGATCCACGAGGGCATCGCGGTACTGTCGGAAACACAGCAGAATGAGGACGTGACCACTGATCGGATAGAGCATGAAGAGGCCTGAACACTCTCGAATTTGAAGCAATCCTAGACGGCTTTCAACGAATTTTACTTGCGCCAATCCCCTCCTCTGATACTTCATTCCAAACCTTCGATTGCCAGAGTGAATATCAGAAGCCAGCCGTCGTTTTCCGCATAATACGGCGTAATTACGTTGAGACCGATGAAAAGGCCTGTAATTGTTCTGTGAAAGGTATGTGTCATGAAATTTTCCGATGCTGACGGTAAACAGAAAGCAACGACTTCAGCATAGGTTTCTAAGCAAAATGGAGGTCCGTTCACCTCCTGGAATGAAGAGAAAGAAGAGAGGAACGAGGGCCATATAGAAAAGAAGGCGTGTCATATGTGTCATCATGTCGAACGTCTTCTCGCTGAGCGTTGGCTTCAACTGAAAGTGGACGTTTTTCTACATGCTCGAAACGAAACCGCCAACCTCTTCCAAGTCTGTCTTTGCGATATGCTGAATGTAGACCGAACACACGCCGAAATATACGAAAACTGTCGAGAACACTGCGACCTGAAGCTTTCGAGTTCTTTTTTTAGTTCAGGCAAAATAATAACTGACATTGACAGCCATTGAACTATCGCCCATGGCAATTGCCGAGTATTGGTCTTTCAAGACGTCCACGAACGAGTCGTTGGAATTCGTTGCAATCTTAGAGGATCAAGTCATCCTATGTGCACATGGAGTGTTTACATCTTGTTCGATGGAAAAGTAAACTGCCGCGAAGATGATCCAGGCGATTGTAGCGTTAAACAACAGTCCCGTGACTATTCTTGTACGGAATGAAAGTCTGCGGAAAAGCTCAATAAAGCCCTTTTGCACTCTGCAACAACTCGTGATCTGGTAGAACAGATCGGGGCGCCTCTACCGTATACCCTCGGTGAGTGCGAGGTAATTGACAAAAGAGCCCGAGAGAACGGCATTCGCTGACGCCATGAGATTGGCACTCCTCAATTCGCACGATTAGTCCAAAACTGCGATTTTCAGCGAATGTTTACCCATATAGCGTAAAATCAGCAAAAACAACTGTCCCACAGAAAAGCAGAAGAACACCAACCAAGCTGCTATGATGAAGGGCGTCCACTGCGATCCAATGCTACCCAACGGTCCGCTGAGTAGGCAGATCTGCAATGGTACGCAATTAAAGCCCATCTTGTATCACGCAAAATAAACATCTTTCGAACATTCGATTCTATGAATCTTTGATTACCCGGTGAGGGAAGAGCGCAAATGGCGCAAACAGCAGAATAATGACGGAGTGGTGCGTGAATCCATTGAGCTGCATCAATAGGAAAGCCCGGCGCGAATGCATCTCCTTCGGCGTCTTCCTACAACAAAAATTATAACAAGGAAACAAAACCCCTGTAAAGAAACATTTTTTGTCGCTTCGCTTCAGAAAGATGGATGTTCCAGTATTTAGTCAAAAGCCCATTTTTAAACTATTCTGATCGTACTTGATTACAATCCAGTAGAGGAGAATCGAACAGAGGATCGAGATCGTCGACACGGATCCCTGGACGATACAACTTAGATCAACGAGATTGGCGACGACGTTGAACGTGTCCTCGAGGGCACGTTTATCCGCCATCTATTGAAATGTACTGAGCTGTCGTCGCGCAAATATTTCACTGTATCGCACGCAGAACGAAATAAAAGATGGAGAGAATATTAGTGCTGACTCCACGTCTAACTACTTGTAAGAATGTTTCTGCATCCCTCATCTAGTTTTGCAGGTCCCGTTCCAGCACACCACAAAATGAGGAATAGACGCAGAAAACAACGGTCAGGAGTCACGAGCCGTACCTGCAATGAGCAGCTTGTCGTCCAATTACGCGATACACAGGGCATAATCGAAATACATAATTTATATCAAACAATGCGTGACTAATGGTCGCGTGACAAGAATGGAGATCATTATTAACTTCCGTCCTAGTTACAGAGGGAACAATGTTGCAGATTCGAACCCATGAATGTTCTCCATACCCAATATGGGGTGTATTGTGGTAGTCTAGAATTGTACGAAGATTCGTATTGTCTGGGCTGGGCTTTTTACACGGAGCTCCGTATTGTCTTGTCGCTTAGACGGAGCAGCGCCAACTCTAGAAGGCAGACAATACTAGGCTCCGTCTAAAAAGCGAGACAAAACGAAGCTGCGTATCGTTCTAGACTATCACATTACACCCCCTAATATCCATCGCATCTCGTGTCATTCGCCATTTACGCCGTGCAATGAGAGGAAAAATAAAACATTTATCCAGCAGTCAAGGCAATGCTTTGACTAATTGGTTGGCGGTGCCTGCACTGGTTACTCGGCTTCGCTTGGGAGCCTCGGGTGTGACAGCAGCAGAGGAAGGGCGCATGGCCGTACTGGCTGTCGTTGCATTCCTCGCCCGACAACAGAGGACGTCCATGAGGGCGTCGCGATAATGTCGGAAGCAAAGCAGGATGAGGATGTGGCCACTAACCGGATAGAAGATCAACAGGCCTGAAATAGGATGAATTCGATCAGGCGATGAAGCATATGATTTGGAACAGACTATCGTTGTGAAGCTCGCACATATTTTTTGAAGATGTACCGTTTTGGAACCCCCCCCCCCTCTTCAATATGCGTCTTTCCGAACCTTCGATCACCAGAGTGCACGTCAGAAGCGAGCTGTCGTTTTCCGCGAAAAACGGCGCAACAATATTGAGACCGATGAAAAGGCCTGTAATTGTTCCATGAATCGACAGTGTCATGGGATTGTGAGGAGTTTTCAACCTCCGGGAACGAATAGGAAGAAGAGGGGCACGAGTGCCATGAGGAAAAGAAGACGGGTCATGTGGCTCATCATCTCGTAGGTCTTCTCACTTAGCGTTGGCTTCAGCTGAAAGACGCTCCGTTTATATTTGTGTTTCTAGAAGATACACCAACCTCTTCCAAGTCTGTTTTCGCGATATTATGTATGTACACTGAACACACGCAAAAATAGACCAAAAGCGCGGTGAAGACTGAGATCTGCACCTGTATAATGCTGATCATTCTAGATTGACTACGAATTACTGACATGGGTAGCTATCGAATTTTCGCCCAATGCAACGGCAGAATAATGCTCTTGAAGGATGTCTACGAACGGATCGGCGGAAGTTGAAGAAATCTGTTTAGAAGCGATTCTCTTCTTGCAAAAAGTCATTTCTTACATCCTCTTCGAGGGAAAAGAAGACGGCCGCAAAGACAATCCATGCGATTGTGAAATTAAATAGTACTCCCAAGAATATTCTTTTGCGTGATGAAAGTGCACTGAACCATTCAGTGAAACCTTTGCGCTGCCTGTAATATTTAGATTCTAGATGTGGAGCAGCCGGTAAGTACCGTATTCCATCAGTCAGCGCGAGATAATTTACGAAAGCACCGGTGAGAACGGCATTGGCAGAAGCCGTCATATTAGCACACCTCAATTCACACAACTTGTGGTTTGTTCTTGTACTGTAAACTGTAGCCAACTAATCAATACAGTAAAGAAATAAAAACACGGCTATTACTCTTGTGAAACAAACCATGCGCCTATGACGAAAGGCGTCCATTGAGATCCAATTCCTTCCAAGGGTCCACTGAACATCATGATCTAAAGCAAAATTAAGAACAATTTCACAATAACTTATTGTGGCTATTTTAGTACACGCTCCATAATATCTCACCCGATGCGTAAAGAGTGCAAATGGGCCGAAGAGCAGCAGAATGAGCGAGTGGTGTGTGAACCCGTTAAGTTGCATAAGGACGTAGGCGCGGCGCGAGTGCATCTCCTTAGGTGTGTACCTGCGATTACAATACTTTCTTTGGAAGTAAACTCGAAAAATGCTTTAGAAAGATCTTCTGCCCTTCCCGATTAAATTACTGACTTGAATACGATCCAGTAGAGGGTGATCGAGCAGGCGATGGCAAAGGCCGATATGAGTCCCTGGACCATTCCACTGAAGTCGACGAGGTCGGCGACGACGTTGAAGGAGTCCTCGAGGGCGCGTTTAGTTGCCATTTCTATGAGTATTGATTGTTAGAGAATTGACAGCGCGGTGCAAAAACATTTATCACATCATTGAACTGTAAACGCACAGAAATTCAACATATGCATCCAATACGGAAAAGAAAATGAGAAAAATCGTTGCGAAATCGCTACTATTCCTGACGCCGAGTAGTCACGAGTCGTGCCGGGAATGAACAGCTTCACTGTCCAATTACGAGGCACAAGGCATAATCGAAAGCATAATTATATCAGGCAATGCAGGAATAATCGTATGGTCACGAAGGAGATCTTCAAACCAATTTTTTCGCGTCCATCATTGAGATCGGAATGGCCTTGTTGTTCAGTAGGCAAGTGGTTGAGGGAAAATGATCTAAAATGAACTGGAGCAGGTATGAACAGTCCGAAATGTGTCCCATTCCAGTGAAACTAACCTATTATAGAAAAAGGAGTCAGATTCGGCCATTCATATAACCGAGCAGCAAGTAAAAAGTTGCGTGTAGTAAACTTCCCCTGATTGTAAAGTGCACTCCGTGCACGCATGTGCACGCATGGAGTGCACTTTACAGGCAGGGGAAGTTTACAAGCAACATTTTAGTTGCACCCGGTTATATCTAGGGACCACAAAGTCCCAAAAAAGCGTGTGGAATCCCATTTTGTGTTTTTCGGCCGATTATTGCTCGACCCCCGTACACGTTCGAGATTCAGTTGAGTTTGGATCTTAGTAAATCGACTATGCTCTACAAGGTGCGCTAGCTACCGTAACCCGGTACCCGCGAGAAGGCCCTGAACGGAAAACGCGAAATCGAAATCTCGGTGATTTTGCGACCCCCCCTCTTCGAAATTGGTTTCATCTTGTTCGCCGTAGTCGAAAACATATAAATATGTACCAAAAATCAGCTAATTCCTCATGTGCCGTTTTTTGGTATATCCGATCAAATATCGCAACTTCGAAAGGTACCATCACACCAAGGTGCGAAGACATTCCAAGTTTCATATTTTTCTGGGCTTAATCAACCTACTGGCTGTCAATAAAAACAAACTGAAGTCTATTTCCTCTTAAATTATTGTAAATACGATTTTTCAAAGATTGGGATGTTTTCAAACTCTTGTTTTCTCAACATAACTAAAAATTTAAGAGGGCCCCCTCTGAGATGTTCTGGAATTATCATCTTCCAACGAGTAGTAATTTTTAAAATTTAAAAGGGTACGAAATTTGCATGTGCCGTTTTTTTGTAAACAGCGGTTGAAGACGACGCGCCCGGTGCGAAGTGCGAACATGGAATGTCTTCCTTGTGAACGCTTGCGTAAAAGGCCATGAATGTTGTTACATCATTGGAAAGAGGAGAAAATTCTGAGACAGAAGATTTTTGGATGGCCGAGGGGAGTCCATTCTACGCCGAGTTACAAGCGATAAAAGGGTGCGAAGTGCGTACATGGAATGTCCTCCTTGTGAACGCTTGCGTAAAAGGCCATGAACCATACATAATTGGAAAGAGGAGAAAATTCTGAGAAACTAGATTTTTGGATGGCCGAGGGGAGTCCACTCTACGCCGAGTTACAGGCGATAACAAGGTGCGAAGTGGAAGCATGGGAATGTCCTCCTTGTCTGCGCTTGCATAAAAGGCTATGAACGTCACATCGTTCGAAAGAGGAGAGAATTCTAAGAAACATGGTATTTGGATGACCGAGAGGAGTCCTTTGTACGCCTAGTTACGGGCGATAACAAGGTGCGAAGAGCGTATAAGCAGGAGAGTGGAGCAATTTAAGCAGGAGAGTGGAGCAATTTAAAGAATAGAGCAACTTACACCATAAACGGTGCTGTTCTCCAACCAGTAAATTGTTTCAAAGATCTTGGAATACATATGTCCAACAATCTAAACTTTGGACCACACGTTCTAATTGTTGCTAAAAAGGCTAGATTAATGATGAACGTTTTTCTGAAATGTTTTCGCAACAAAGACCTATCCATACTCTCTAATGCATTCACCATCTACGTTCGACCCCTTCTGGAATATGCACCCGTAGTATGGCACCCAACCGGAATCGGTCATGTAAACGAAATCGAGAACGTTCAGCGAGAATTTACTAGACGAATATTTGCTAGATGCAGACTTCCTCCAAAACCGTATCTAGAACGTTATCGCAGTTAGGATGGCGTACACTAGAATCGCGCAGAGTTATTAGCGATCTATCGTTTCTACAGAAATGCATAGTCTGGATCTGAGCTCCTTACTCACGGTTAGCCCACCTCAACATAATATACGTGGATCACATAACCTGAGGATATCACTACCTTTCAAAATACAGCCAGCGCATTCAACCTTTGTGTCCCGAACCATTACTACATGGAACTCACTCCCGGGCGACATTGTCTCCCTACCATATGGCACCTTTAGAACAAGACTCTTTTCTATACCAGAAACAACCCTCATGCCTTATCCATCACGGATCCGGCTATAATACTCCTGCCTGGTCTACGAAGACCCACAAGCTCCGATCATCTCCGACATCTACAACGATACCCTTATCCAGAATTCATTGGTCCAAAAACAAAAGTATCTTATTGTTAGATTTTTTCCTCTTTCCAACGATGTATAACTCATGGCCCTTTGAGAACATTTAGAGAATCACTTATGGTCCCTAGTTATTATATATCGTCTTGATCGAATTCTGACGCGACCGCAGCATGAACCCGAATGGTGAGTCATCAACAGTTTTCGTGATCCCTTTTGCTCTTCATTTGATCAGCCGCCGCTCCACTCCAACACGACGGCCCCCATCTCCATTATCCGCCCTATTGACTGACTTCGATCTGACTAGTCGTGAGAAATGAATTCGGGACTACTTCCTCTTCTATTATTACTAGCTTTCAATGCTGATTGCAGCGCTGGACATCGCCACAGTCAAGGTACAGTTGAAGGAAATGTAGAATACTTTATTACAATTTAGAAGCTGCAGAGGATTCATCCTGGTTCTCCAGAATTGTTGTAATCTTCGGCGGTGATGATTCTTCGGAAGAATCGCGCGATTTTTCATCCTCCTCTTCCTCAGAGGAAGATTCGAGCAGTCGCGAGCGGCCGCGCCCTCCAGGTACAATGCGTTAGCACGGACTAGACACTGTACAAGACCGCTATTCACTTTTTCGGAGTTTATTTTCCGAGTTGCACGGGTTGTCAAGGCTAATACTGTGGTAGCGGATCACCTTTTCGGTGTCAGCGCTTCCGCAAGGAACATAGAGGTGTCCTTTTGCTAACGTGCTTATTATGGCACCAGAAAGTGGTCCTTAAAGGAGGGATTCGGGGACCTTCCAACTCTACTACGTGACAATGTTCAGGTGGTAGAGCTTGAAAAACGCTATCGAATGGTATAATGCACTAAGTTTGTAGATGTTTCTGTGGGCAGATAGAGCGTAAAGAAAGCGTTCCCTGGGAAACAGGGACGGCGCGAAATTTAAATTTCGCACCTGCCACCATATTGGAAGCTTGCCAAATCCTCAGATCTCGCACCCTGTGCATTATGAGTTGTGTCACTGTTATCTATCAGTCGTCAAATAATGAATTAGTCCCGTTGGCAAGTTGCCAAATTTCGCTTCCGAAGGTCCCCAAACCCCTCCTTTAATATTTTAGACCTCTCTTCATATTCGTGGAGTATTACGGGCGCAATTGTTGCGTGCGTAGTCAAATATTGATATCCCGTCCAACTCGGACTATAAAATAACTTCTCATTCTTCGCTGGTGAGCAACCATTCAGTGCGCCCTCATGGCGGGACAACTCGCCGTCCTCGTCCACCGCGTCCCTACAGCGGAGCCTCGAATGCTCCCGATACCCCAACTCCTACTCCAGCATCATCAACGCAGAGCACTCCAATCAACGGAACAACCACCGAAGGCGGGACTAATTCTACAGGTTGGGGAATGCAAGGGTAGATCTTCATTCAACGATTTAATAATGCGCTATGCGGTATTTATATGCCAACTACTGTTCTGGGGGACATCATGAGCACGCTTGATATTGGGAAAGTTCTAGTGAAAGAGAACTTTCTGTTCTCAGCCTCTTCGGAAACTGGCAGCACGGAGGCTCAACGTGGTGATGCATCGATCTCCTCCTTCACTGCCATCGCCCTCCTCATCGTTTCCATCTTCGCTGCAGTCATCATCCTCACGCTGTGTCTCATCGCTACCTTTGCCGCTTGTCGCAAGTTCGCTTGGAGAGCGTAAAGATTTTGAAACCATATTGCTTCCGAATTTCGCATTGACAGAGTAGTGGTTCGGTAGTTGCCATGATCATGACACGATTGTTTTCCAATTGCAATACGTCACACCCTCCAATGTTGGCCGCTCCAATCGGGAGGCGCGGTTCCAACTCCTTTTTGGCCCATTTATGTAGTGCCGAACGGTGGATGAGCTGCAGTTCGGTTCCAAACTACCACTCTGCTCGTATGGCAATTAGCGGTGCCCGGGCTGCACCAAACTTCCAATGTGCCACACATCGCACATGATCCGAGAGTGGCTGGGAAGGGGGAGGATGATCCCTTTCACTGCCCACGTGCGGCGACAAAGAATTGTGGCATAGCTCAGCAAAGAAAACCCACCGAAGATCAATTCGAAGACTCGGAATATTGTGCAGAACCCACGAGGTGACAATATTAATTTCGTAAACTTATTCGTAGTGTCTTTTACATAATGTGAATGGAACGTGGGTGGGCCCAGCCTGCTCCAGCGTGTCTCGTCGCAAGCAACTGGTAGATCAAACGGGCGATAAGCGCAGAAAGATCGGAAAAATATTGTCACCCCGTGGGTTCTTCACAATATTTCACATTCACTCCCCTACTCCAGAGCGTCCGCCCTGAGGGTCTCGAAACGGGCGTCCGTTCTAGTACACAGAAAATGACGGATCGTCCGCCTTTTTTGCCAGCGGATTCCTTGTCCTCAGACGGTATTGTTTTCAGAACCCTTCCCCGCGTGTCTAGTCTAATATCGCGTTGATTACGTTTTTGGCCGACGTTTAACCTTCCTTGTTGTACCTTGTTGTATCCTTCGGACTTCCGGGCTGCTTTCCAATCACCTGGCTTCAAAAATACGTAACTATTCAAGGCTGATAATCAAACGCTATAAACAATTACGTGTACCCAATAAGCTTTTATTCTCATTGAGGTCGTAGTGAAACGTCTAAAATGGAGGATTCCCTAGCTCTGGATCGAACTATTTTCATTCCTCTTCTTTCTAAATTCACCGATTTCTACTGCATTCTTGTTCTTCCGTTGCACGCTGCGGCATTTTACTTGATTATCTACAAAAGTCCTGCTTTTACCGTGGAGTATCGACGCATTCTCTTAGTATCGCAGGTAGTCGATTCATCTTATGTATTTCAAAAAAGAAGAAACAACACACCAATTGTTTCGCATCCGGGAATCACAGTATCACACTGCTTCAGGCTTCATTGGTTATCACCGACATTTTTGTCAGCGGCCTCTACAAGATGTATTTCCTAGCTCCTTTTCCAGTTGTTGTCTGTAGTGGAGTGCTGTGTCGGGCGGGTGTGCCGGCCACGATTACACTGGTAACCGCAAATTTTATAGTTCTCACTTAGAAAATATTTTTTATCATTTATTTATTTATTTTTTAAATTCTAGACCTTGCTGTTCCTCATGGAGTCAATGGTGGCGAACGTCTTCCTATACATTCTCTTTCACCGCCACCAAAAGCTCCTGCCCACTTCATCTAACTGGCACCTCAGCCCTAGGTCTGCCTTTTTAGCTTAAATGATCCTCGAAATATGTGTAGGCGACACAAACTGTTTGTTGGCGGTGTAGCTGTAATTGTCTGATCAATGCCATATTATTCCCGGCTTTTGGACGCGACGTCACGGATGATTTCGATTCCATTGAGGTTGGTAAAACATCTATTAAGTGAATACGAGAAATTCTAGGAGTATGGTCTAGGATGGGCTGTGAACATGTCATGCCGGATCGACGTTTTCGGCGCCCTGGACGGACGGCCTTTGGCACGATTCAATGCTCAACTGATTGGTACGATTTTTCGAACTGCATCAATAGCCTTTTGTACTTGTTCCAAGTACAGAGAAAGTGGAAAATATTATTATGTTTGCAGCCATAGCCTTTTTTGCGCTTGCAATGGCATCGATTGCGGACTCCCTATCCATCTTCTATTTACACACTGTATTCACGCTCCGAGTCCAGATAACGCGCCATTTTCTCAGCACGAAGACGGTTCAAGCACAACTCCGCTCAATCGCGATCATTCTGGTCCAGGTGAAATTATTGCATAGCAAAGAAAACAATCGATATTCAGCTTATCATCTCCCTAGTATCCTTTGTGGCCCCAATCTTTTTGCTATTTGCAACCTTCTTCTCATATTACGACATATTCCCAGTGGAGCCAAAGTCCGTCCTTCGCTTTGTATTCCATCTCCTGTTCTGTGCGCATTCCCTACCGACGGTTATCGTATTGCTGATCATGTCACCCGGTGTGCGTGCATGGTTCGCAAGCAGCAAGATTATTGGTGCAAAAAGATGCTCATCGTTAAAGAAGGAGTAGGAGGAAGATTCCGGTCCGTAAAACAGCTGTGGCCAAAATATGCTAAAATGCAGACACAGGCGAAAGTGCACGTGCACTTTCGC
>JACMIG010000555.1:17866-29890 GCA_014805385.1 Levipalatum texanum
CGAGCTGGAATGGAGGAGAGGAGGGGAGGGGAGAGGGGAAGAAGGGGGCTGACGTTGGGTCAAACCTCCGTAGGCGGTGGCTGCACCGCCGCTACCTTAAGGAACATGTTGGAGTAGACGATGAACATGATGATCTGGACGTACGCAATCGGCATCGGAACCCAATCGTACGATAGAATGTCCCCGAGGTTGCCCCTGGAAGAAGAGGGTTACGGTATCCTGCTAGGATTACGGTATCTCATTGTCACGATATTCCAGATTACGGTAAATTTAGGTTACGGTATCTCGACGGTGCAACAGTGCATCTCCAAGGTTGCTGTATCCCCACGGGATACTGTATCTTAGCGCATGTCTCTCACCGAAGATTGGCAAACTCCTTGAAGAACTCGGCACTCTGATGGTCGCTCATGAGGGAGTCGTGCTTGGAAACGCCGCGCATTTCCTGTAGTTATCGATTAGTTGGCGAATCGATAAATCAATCGATCGATCAAATCGATACCCGAATGCGGACGATGATCCACTGGATGGGAATCCAGTAGTGACAGGCGGTCGCGGGCAGGCGCGACCCGAGCAACATCTGGAGCTCCGTCCTGAAATCCACGGTATAGATCAGAATCCGGAGAATAGAAAATAATGGGACCCGTAGAATCGATCAGAACAGTACCGTAGAATAGGAAGATCTTAGGAAACAACATAATAGAGTTCCGCACGTTGTCATGAGCTTGTGTTTTATGAGGTCCTCGTAGGTGGGGTAGAGGCGGCGGACGCGGAGGGAGACGTCCTGGAGGTACACCGTGACCTCCTCCATGACCTCCCCCAACCCGGAAAAGCAGAGTGTAAGCCAGGATGATGTGGCGCGCAAACGTGTTCCGAATGCGGGCATTCATCCTCGAGGTGAGCTGGATAAGGGCGTACTCACGATGAATAGCGGAACGTTTAATTACCTTATGACTGCGCATGAAGGTGTTGAGGAGGTGCGCCGTGTTGTAGGGCCAGTGGATGCAGTTGAACATGAGGAACCTGTAAGAGGGTGAAGGAGGAAAACGAGAAGAGGGAGGGAGGAGGTGGAGGACGAGGGGAAGGAGGAGAGAAGATGGAGGAAGGAAGAAGTAAAGAGGAAAGAAAGACGAGGAAATAAGATGAGGAGGAGGGGAAGAAGAAGAGGAAGATAAGGAAAAGACGGAAGGGGAGAAGGAGGAGAGAGAGGGACAAAGAAGAGGAAAAGGGAGACATGATCAGGATGTAGATGAAGACAGTGGTGTTTTAACGATTAAATAGCGAATCGAGAAATAAATCGATCGATCGAATCGATATTTAAAAAGGAGGAGGCTCCCCAAACCATCTCCCGAAGCAGAAGCTGGACGTGAATCCGAGAAGGAAGGGCAGGAGGGTCGAGATGGTGTCACTCGACTGAAGCCACTCCATGTACTCGTGGTATGGCTTGGAGACGCGGGATGGCTATAACATCATGACGTCACGTACCGTACTCCCCCTTAGTGACGTCACGTACGGTACTCTCCCTTAGTGACGTGACTACCGTACTCCCTTTAGTGACGCCACTACCGTACTCCCTTTAGTGACGTCACGTACCGTACTCCCCCGTAGTGACGTCACTACCGTACTCCCCTGTAGTGAAGTCACTACCGTACTCCTCACCATGATGACGTATCGATCGAGGACGGCGAGTCCGATAGCAAGCGCGTACCAAATGCCCAACTCCACTCCCACCAGCTTCCACACGGAGCCTCGCCACCATACCAACACCTGCACCATGATCGTGATCGCAAACTGAACTCCTCGATCGCAAACTGAATTCACCTTGTAGAACGTCCGAAGGTGTGCTGCCGTGGCGACGTAACAGTTGTAGGTGACAGTCATGGAGGAGACTGCCGTCGATCGGTAGACTGAATCACAGCCCTTTAAAAAAGGACATCTTCCTTCCTACGTAAATTGGACGACTCGACTCGGAAGGGAAAATGAGACAAGATCACAGCGTGTCAAACGGAAAATGTCTGGAATTTGTCGACCTCATTATCGCCTCATTACCGAGAAAATTTCGAGACATTCTCTCATCCTCAATCGAAAGATGCGGGCTGTCTGCCTTTTTGATGGGAAGAGAAAGCAAGTTTATTGGACCAATGGAACCTGTGCAAGGCTCATAAGAGATAACAATGATTAATAATGTTTCCGTATTGGTAAATAATGGTAAGGGAAACTTCTAGCACAATTTCCCGTACAGTTCCCAGGGTGGGCACTGTCTTATGCCGAAGGTTCTGTTGATTGCCAAATTAGTGGTGATCCTTGATGGTTCACAGTGGGATCCACTCCCGTCATTACGTATTCGAATAGTAAGCATTTGAATTCGTGTGTATGTAGGTATCCGTCAACTGATGGTGCCCGGTCGACCAAAGTGTTGATTTCCGACCTTGTGTTGAAGTTCCCTTGAAGTGCTTTTTTTTTATTTTGCTCCGCATTTGCAAGCTACAAAGTTTAAGAGGTAAAAAAAACGGCGATTTCGGTCGTCTTGACCGAAACCTGTTTCGGAGACGCGCGGCAACTTTCACAGCCTTGGAGGAAACTTTTTTTCCGAAAACGAATCACACCACGAGAATCCTCAGGATCTTAGCTACAAAGTTACAGAGAGCTTTTTTCAAAAGTCGCTTTCTATCGAAGGCTACAACGCCGAGAAGGTCAAAAAACAGCGATTTCGTCCTTCCAGGCCGAAGTCTGTCTCGGAGAAATCAGACGGAATATGCAAGATTATGCAATATTCATCAGACATTTTCCGTTTGACACGCTGTGCAAGATGTCGACATAATCTCGATCAATAATTTGATCGATATCGTTCCAGACAGCAGTATTTCGATTATGCCGAAGTACATATGTAAGCTGAATTTCTGAAATGTTCCACCGTAACTTTGTAGAGGGGCTCACGGCGGTCATTTTCTATCCAAGGAGCCCGCTCTCATCGCCGTCTCCTGAGAAGCCTTCGCATACGGCCAAGAGGTAAACCCATGCATCATCGAGAAATACTAACTTCCCGTTCCCCGTCGAGATACCGTAACCCTTCGTCAGGACATGAAATGACCGCATCACCTTCGAGTGGACCAACACGCCCGATGGCGCTGCCAAGCAGTGGTTCCAGGGCGACGGCATGGTCCTCATGAATAACCACTCTATCGAGTACAACTACCTGAGCGATAAAGAGTGGTGGGCTTGAATCGAGTGTGAATCGTTCTATGTAAAGGGTCTCAGGGTCCGCGCGGTATTGTGGGCGAATCAGGATCTATGAAGCTCTCCTTACGGGCTGACCCACGAGTTGATGTTGACTCTTCCCGCTGAATCCTCAGTCGTGATAGGAGAAGCAACGTTTTAGCACATTTATCGCGGTTCAAACATTTATTAGTCTTTAATCTAATTGTAAGTCAAGCTCCATAAATTGAATAATGCAAATGTTGGTTGATTAGCACGCTACAAGAACTATACGAATCATGTGCACTTCCACGCCGTCGGCCTTGTGGTAAATGTTTTCCAACAATAAGTTAGTCTTCATACTCTCTAGCACTCTCTATACAAAATATTCTATCCACGAAAGGGGATCTTTTTACAATTGGGAATGGCTGGTATACTTATGACCCGAATCGTTAAAATGAAAAAACATTGATAATGTAAAAGGTCTGAAAAGCTGAAAAACGGCTGGCAAAATTCACCGCATGGAGTTCAGTTGATCGATGAAACTGCAAGAGGAGAAGGTAAGTTTGTGGACTCCAGTGTTTCAATCCCAATATAAAAAGGAGAATTAACATCGCGCATTTTTTTCCGATGGAGACAGTGAAATTAATTTCGATGTCGCCAGTTTAAAACACGCGGTGTTTACTTTTTTCAGAGTCTATGAAGTACATTTCTTCTATAAGAGAAAGCCATAAAGGGAAAACGTAAAAGTCGTGCACAGTCTGCCATGGACTGTGCGCGAATTGTACGTTTTCCTGTATACTAGGTGGTCTCATTACCTCGCAGTATTGTGGACGTGCGTCGCTTGGATGGTCACCGAAGGCAGCCCCGGGTTCGATCTTCTCTTCTCGTTCCACGCTCGTGCAATGCACGATTCTGCATACGTCGCCCCGCCGATTACGAACACAACAATGTGATCCTGGCGCGTGGTCCTGAATGGAAATGGTCATGAATTCAACTGAACTCTTTAGAATGTGTGGTGTAAATGTCATCGGTTGCAAATTACTGTAGATGAGCGTGCGAGGACGTTTACAACATCAAAAATCACAACGTTGCCGTGCTTCCCTTATAAATACTGCTACAGTTAAAAAAAAGAAATATACTGACGATGCAGCATCGGGGTTGAGAACAGGGAAAGAGGTATCGGGAAGGCGACCACGCGAGGCTTGTTCCAACAGCGCCTGAAAGCGACATCGTCATCTCGGCGGGTCCAAAATAAATATAACAGATCTTGGGCAGGATCAGAATATATTTGAAAGAGCTACCTGCAGCTGCGGCACATGCCGTGTGTAGATATTCTCCACGCCTTTGAGGCCTTTAATGAATCTACAAACATCGATAAATTAAATCGATTAATTATATCGATTAACCTCTTGGTGTACTCCATGGGATTGGCCGATCCGAATAGATCGTTCTTCCTCCGCCCTCCTCCTGCATACTTGAGCAGAGTTTGCACCGACTCTGCTGCCTCCTGAAAAGTGATCGATGCGATAAATACAGTATCTTCGGAAAATTAATCCGATTAACACTGACGTTGCTTCTCAGTTTCTGAACAAGTTGTCGGAGATCCGCACCGTTGGTGCCCTCGAAGCGCAGTGCATACAACATGAGAAGGCGAGTGGCATCCTGAATTTGAGAATGATTCTTCTTTCGCTGTACGACCGCAAGAATAAATTCGGTATCCCGTCACATGAATTTGTAAACAAATACGCCAACATTTGTACTCTTCGACTGTGAATAAGTACATAATTGTAATAAGACAAATTATTATCATACCAAATGCGTAGTCTTGGGGTTGTCGAGGAGGATTTTAATCCTTTCCAATGCCGCTGCCTGGTCCCCGTCCACCACCATCGACTGCTCCAGCTCGGAGACCTAGGCAATTCAGTTATTGAATTTCGCGCCATTTTCAATAAACTCAAACAAACCTCGAGGAGATTATGAGATGCAACGAGGCGCGATAATTCACCAATGATGGCCACGTGCTTGGAGACGGATCCTGAACAAAGTACATTGATTTTTTTATTTCAGAACATTCATGGTGGTGAAGCGGAATGGGCTCGACGTCCAGGAAAATAAACTAATTAGGAACAAGACCCCATCATAGCACATTGGTATATTGTCCGATATTAAAGTGGTGCGGAGGCGATGCGCGAACTACCTTCGCGGTAAGCAGCGTAGTGATCTATCTTCTGCCGTAGAAGATCGATTACAACGCTGCTCACCGCGAAGGTAGTTCACGCGTCGCCTCCGCATCACTTTATTACCGGAAAATAATAGCTTCATACAATCGGACAACCGGCAAAGAACCATCAAAAGCCTTTCTTACTGCACCTGATATCTTCTTGAACTGCGGGTACTCTTCCACAAACTGCTTCATATCGGCAATGCTTTCAACCTGCAGAAGCTCATCTTCCTTTTAATACATCCGAAATCATGATATTGGCTCGAAAAAAGTTAAAGAAACCCACATTCTTGTGTGTATTTGCCTGTCGCTGATACTCAGTGATGAGCTGCTTGCAGGCGGCACCGATTTCACCAAAGTTCGAGTCGATGTTCTGAACAAAGAACAATTTCGTTTCGCCATCATTAGTTAAAAAAGAATAATTGGAAACCTAATAAGCAAAATAGGAAGCGTGGTGTTGTTTTGGTACCTGATTGTGCGCGGCTTATTTTCTTTATTTCTTTAAAATAGCGCACCTTGGCATAGAACTCGTCGTCTTTTTCGCTCAGGACGTATTTGTTGCTCTCGACAGTTACACAGTTCTGCTTGAACGTCAGCAGTTCGTGGACCTGATGAAGAATTTGTTTCAGACACGTGATTTTCCAGCAATAATTAGAGACCTGGCGAGAAATATTCCTTTCTTTATCGATAAAAATAAAAACGCACCATGGCCTCGTACGTCCATTGATTCAACAGCGGCGTTATCGGGTCTTCAAATCGATCTATGACGAGGAGTACCTGAAAAACATTCAGTAAACAGAATAAAGACAAATAAAAACTATAATAATAAATTGTAAACATACAGTATCCCGCGCGGTCTCCTCGAAGAGAGCCTCCTCTCGCCGGATGATCTTTAAAGTGAGATAATTTTGTAAAATAAAAATAAACCAACCTCTCCGACCTTGCTCGCCAACCGCGAGGCATCTTCCGATGAGCGCTGATATCTAATGAGAGGCCGTTTCTTCAGCGATAAAAGGAGAGCAATCAGGGCATCGGCAGAGCGTCGTTGAGCCTGAATGAGAACTTTTTTTTTCAACAGTTCTGAATTCAAACTAATATAACACACAATTTCATAGAAACTATATTTTTCTGTGAAAAAGAGACAGCCGTCACTTGAAGCGCTATGCGCACTTCTGGGAGTGAAGAGGCACGGAATGGGCGGGTTTCGTCATATCACTGAATTTTGTATCGGGCATCGATACTATTCGATAATCGCCTCCGCATCGATTTTAAATTCCATGTAGTTATCGTAACAAAAACGTGGCTCCTCACCGATGCTCCCATGGTGGCGTAGCTCCGCTCGTAGGGTCGAGGAATGCCAACTGAGAGAAGATTCGCTGATAGGGCAATGCTGTCGATGAAGAACTCCTGGACATCGCGGACCTGAAGCAGAGAAAATATAGTGGTTCGGTCGGATCGCAAAGAGTCCTTGAATGGTTCTTACATGAAAAATATTTACTGTAACTGCTACAAACTCGTACATTCCGCAATAGAGCAGATGAATTTTCAAGTAATTGCGAGCAAGGCTCGCAGCTGTTTCCGGACAGAGCTAGGTTTATTTTCTGGCAATAAGCAACTCTATTTCAGGCCGCATGACCCGAATCAGGATAAATAACAAGCCGAAATTACGGACGGTTTCTTGTTCGTCAGCCTCGGCCAGGAGCTTGAGATCCGCCTTGGAGGTAATGTTGGAGAAATCTGACGCAAATTGCATAGATCATAATTTCGAGCAGAATTCTTACAAATGAAGTACTGGGCATAGCGCGGGCTGCGCAGTTCCTCTATGAGAAGGTGGATGTTGTCGGGCGTAGGGCGGACGAAGACGATGCACTTTAGATACCGGATGACCTCTCTAAAATGAACGAAATTAGAAGGGTAAATTCCGGGACAGTGAATAAATGCCATCCTGGAGCTCAAACCTAGGCAGCTCCCTTAGGGTATTCTTGCAATAAATGCGGTACCCTCATCTAATAGCCCCTAGTATTAGCTTCAAAATGAGCTTTGGCAAAAGTCCCTACGACTCCGTTTCATGGAAGAAATTTCCGAAAACACTATTTGGCGGCACCCCCTCCAGCCAGCCAAGAGGATGCATTTATTCACACTGTTCCGGGAGCGATAACGAACCTTTGAACACCATTGTCAATTCGCTCGAATAGGTAAACTTCTTTCTGCATCATTTCATTCTGGCCGTAGGCGCATGATACGAGGGAAGTCTGCAATGATTGCAAGATGGATGACTCATATGAACAAGAGTGAGCCCCGGATTAAAAGTTGGAATAAAAATACGTACGGTTTCCCTGTCCATCAGCATGATCTTCATCTGCGTACCCGCTATGGCAACCATTTCCTAAACAAAATCTTACTCGATCAACGTGGAAAGGTTCATCCCTAGGTCAGAATTGAACTCAAGTTCGATTCAATATAAGAAAAACGACACACCTTTATGTACAGTCGACATGTTTCCAACACGTCCATGGCTGACGAGGATCTAGCGATGAAACGACCCTGAAAAATTTCCAATAAACAAATGAGTCGAGTCAACGCCTACGAAGCAGCTAACCAAAATATCGCTCAATCATGAATTTCTTCACAAAAAGGGAGTACATGATGACATTCTACTGCAGAACTAAATAAAGATAAACGAATAACGTTCGCGCCGACGTGGTTCACATCGTGGTCAAGCAGAGCTGTTCACATTGAAAAGGGGGCGGGGTCATTGCGCAGAGCGCGCGCGCGTCGTCATGATAGTGCACGCAACCCGCGCGTTGTGTAGATACAGGGAGCCTCTATCTACAACATTGGTTGTAAATGAACTTATTGCGTTAATTTCAATCTTAGTTGACTTGGTGTGTCTCGCATTGCCCATGAGATGTGAAAAACGGGTCGTATTCAATCTGTCTTCATTTTTGCAGTACTTTTCTGCGATGATCAACAAGGACGAGAAACAGGGGGCATGAAACTTTGGCGAGATGTAGCACACAGAAGCTATCACAATGGCTCGAGATGATGAAGGCAAGGCGAAATCTTCGGGTAGGAGGAATGTGAGGTGCACTAGCAAGCACAACAACAGGCACTCATTTTGGTCAATCGCAAGTAATTCGAAGACGAATCGAACTCCTATAAAATAGGAAAAGCGAAAGAATCAGGGGATCTTCTACAAGCCGTCATTATTCACCAGAAAATTCTGCTTGATAAAAGGCAAAAATGAATTAGTTTTAGGCTAAATCAAATTGTGTGTACCTATCCGAGGTCCGTTCAATAAACAAAAATACAACCAGTTGATGCCGCAACAAAATTGAAAGTCAAATTTTCAACAATTTAAAATTTTTGAAGCTTTCCACACATTTTGTTCTGGAATAAACTCCTCGTTCAATATTTATAAATAACAATAATGAGACGGAGCTCAGTCCCGTTTCTTGTCCTGCTCTGCCTGCTCTTCTTCCGTGTCATCATCTGATTCCTCACGGATGTCGTCGACGCCCTCAGGTGTAGTCAGCGTCTTGTGGGCGATCTAAAATTATTTTAAGCTTTATTATCATTTTTTTACCAATACAAATTTTGTAAGCAAAAGATATTGTCGAGCGCCAAAATGCGTTTTGGTGCCCGACAATGAAAAACTCGCTGAATTTCCCGCTAAAAAGTCCTTATATTTTTTTAAAAATAAAAAGATATAAAATAAATTGCTTACTCTAAGAATGACGATGGTCCAGACGATGTGGAGGAAGATGAGAGAGCAGAGCATGAACATGAGCACTCGAGGGATGATCGGGCGCTGCAGCAGATTTATCCACTGGTACGAGTCCTCAAAGAATGTATTTTAGCTTTTTGTCCTCGATCGTTCTCTGGGCCCTGTTTGAGTTTCAGCTAATTTTAAACCATATTGCTACGCCATTGTCGGGCACCGCAAATGCGACGAATTCGCTGCATTTGAGTGCCCGACAATGTGAAATCAACTTGGTGTTGTAAACCTCGTTTAGAGTCTACCGTACTTCACCGTCATATTCGCACGACGACGTTTACTACACCACGAAACTAAGATAAATAAAATAAAATATTAAAAATTAAATTAAAAATACCTGAATGTGCGCGGGTCCATCGACGACGACGGACCAGACGACCCAGAAGGGGTAGAAGACGAGGCGAGTCGCCGTCCACGTAATGATGAAAACGACGAAGACTCCCTCGAGGGTCTTCTGCCATCGGCCGTAGCGGAGGAGTTTCCCCATTTCCAGCAGAATATCGGCTGCGTCGTGCGAGAACAGAACGAGAGTCCCGACGCGCACCATGTTCATAGACCATGAGATCTGAATTAATCAATAATTATATTATTATTGATTATTTTATTATAATTACCCATAGAAGTCCAATGGTGATGGAGTGGTGGGCGGTCATCTCGTAGAAATCGGCTCTCCGAATGTCGAAGAAGAGCTGGCTGGAATGATCCAGATTTTGAAGTCAATAAATTTATCGAAATTAGGACTTCGACAATATTGTCGGGCACCGCAACGCTATTTATACCTGAAGAGGAGTCCCCAGTAGAATCCGGCCTCGATCATGTAATACCACCAGATGGAGTTGGGCACCTGAACGAGGGGGAGTTGTGAAATAGTGTGGTGTGGAGCGACGACGTTTAGGTACTACACCACGCTGGTGTAGTAAACGTCGTGATTGGGGATGCACTCACATGGTGCCTCGGCCACTCCTTCCAGCACTCAACGACGGAGGAGAACTGCGGCTGGTCGCGCAGGACGTAGAGTCTACAATTTATAATTTATTGATTGATTTATTATAATTATATTTATTCCGTATTATTATTCCGTAAATCCCCGTGATCACAGGTCCCATAAATAATATATGGCATAGAGAGGCGTGCCAATCCGCTTATCGACCAGAGCAATCGTGAATTGGTCCGGCGCTGAACATAAACAGCTATACAAACAGTGAGTCAATGCCTTCCCCTCTCTCTTTTCTCTCCTCTTCCTCTTCTCCCTCCCTCCTTCCCTCCCTCCTCTCTCCCTTCATATTTGCTCTAGTGGACTCATCCTTATCACAGAGCGCATGGAGAGTCTAAATAGTGTCGATGACGGAACATTCTCTGCGGATTAGACCCGCTGTCATCCTATGAGGTAAACGCTGTAGTGCAAAATATCAAGATAAAATCCGACTCACGAGGTCTTACATAATCTCATCGTCTCTAAATGGAGTGAAAAAGCGCATCCTCAGCACCTCATGCTCATTACACAATCGGGCATCATATTGTCGGGCACCTAAAGCGACGCGAAAATGCCGCACCTGTTCCTACTGAGATTTTAATAGCTCACCCCATGGTCCACGCGAAGGAATAGAAGAAGAATCGCCACGCGCACTCTGCGACGCGCTTGAACTTGGTCTTACCTGAATTGGATATTAAATTATAATAATAATAATAGTAATTACCCGCAAATCCGCCGCATAGATGGGAGGCTATGCGCGGGATGAGAGGCGTCCGCACGTAGCCCGTAGCATACCCAATCGGCAAGAACACGAAGGATTCCATGCAGATACGGAAAGCCTGGAATATTTTCGATTTATTGATTTACTAATTGATTTATTGATTTATCACTTAATATATTTATTCAAATTCACCAGCATGAGAATTCCGATGAAAATGGTGTAATAGAATTCCTCCCTCTGCGGATACTGCACGCCATCCTTAGATCTGCAAAATAAGGGTGTTTTTTCCCGGAATTTATGGTTCACATTTTACGGACACCCTAATTCTCGGTCGGGATTTCACGGATGTGGATTGGAAGTTTGACTACGCACAATTTCTGCCGCTAATATTTGCCTCCAATTTATCACAGGGTAAAACACCCAGGCTACAGAGTTCTGGGACGATCGAAACAGCGCTGAGTCATGCTAGCCACAGTACCATTCCATGCCTATTCATCGCCCATTTGATAAGGGCATCAGGCGACTATTGATCAATCGCCAACTTTATGCTAAAATGTGCGAAATCTGTGATAATAAAGCCGTAATTTTACTATAAAAACTCAATAAAACCTGGCAAAAACCGTAATTTTCCTAGAAAACCAGTAATTTAGCTTTGAAAATATAAAAGAAACTGACACAAGATCGGCCCAGCTCGTATTTTCCGGTAGCCAGAGCGTCTCGTCCCAGACGATGCTGGCCATGGCCCCTGCAGCGGCAGCGGATGATTGGCTCCCCGTCGCGACAAAGGGCGAAAGGGGGGTGAATGAGAGGATGGAGAGAGGAAGAGGAGGAGAGGAGACACGGGTGCAATCGACCCGGACAACTCAATGCAGACGAGACACCGAGCTCGATAAATATTTAGATATTTAGAATTATCGTCGATCGATGACCTTTTGGTGGGGGGGAGGAAAAAAGGAAGACGATTGAATCGCGAGCTCTAACCCGCCTCCTCTCAGGCTGTAAAGGGCGAAAGTGCAGCTTGCCCTAAGGGTGGATCTAAATTCCCAAGGCGGCCGCCGTCTCCATAGGGAGAAGCGCACGAAATTCTCGAGGCCACGCCGCGCGTGAAAATTGGCAGCCGGAATGATTGAAGGGCG
>JACMIG010000556.1:0-29879 GCA_014805385.1 Levipalatum texanum
CTCTGCACCGCTGCGAAAAATACAAGAAAAGCCTACAATAACATTTTCAGCCAAAATGTGCCAAACATTTGGTGGGGGGGGGGCTTATATTGCCGACTCAGCCGCGTCCGACAGCCCGCTCGATCGCTCGGATTTCTCTCTCTTTGCAAACGGCACAAAGCCACCCACAAAATATCTCAAAACGCAAGAAAAGGCAAAATTTCGTATCAGAAAGGAATTGATAAAAACGTTGGCATCTTGCCAACCGCGCTGTGTATCCCCACCGGGTTGATTTGCAGTGGTGCGCATTCAAAAATGTATGTAAAAAATGATTCCGAATAAAATCTTTTTCTAACATTAATTCATTTTTGGTCCTTCTTTTTGATGCACGTAATTTCGCCGCCAAGTTACGCGGCGCGAGCATTTGTACAAGGAGGCTTTTTTAAAAATATTGTCTGGAGTCTCGTCAAGCACGTCGATCAGGAGCGTGCAGCTTCTCACAAAAATATCTTTTACAGATTCGATGTGATTTCGTACAAATTAGAAAATTTGAAGACAAGGATGATCTTCGAACGAAGATATACAAGAGAAGCCTGGAGAAAATACCATTTTTTGCACTTTAAATGCACTTATGGAATTTGTGGGAAAAAATGTTTCATTGGCGTATAAAAGGCAAGGATGGTAGAATTGTGTTTGTCGTGCAATGCTCCTTCTAATCGGGAGGCTCTCCGGGATTCTCTTTCTACTCTGCCTCCTCCACGATGCTCATTCACTTGGTTTGTTAGCTAGGAAGACTCATCGAGGAGAGACCGTTTCAGAGTGTCCCTCCAAGCTGACACTCTTCAACGGACGATGCGTGTGTGCAGAGTCATTCAGGTCACCTTCAGCAAGCGGCAATTGCGATGACAGCGCTTACGGTATTTCCATGTTTTTTTCTTTAATTTACGCAAATTATCTGACAATTAATTCCCTACAGTGTGCCCAACCGACCTGCTGCGAAACGAAGGATTATGTGTATGTCGAGCGACGAGGAACGTCCCAGTGAATGGGAGCTGTCCTTCCACTGCAATCGGTACCTCCCCCTCCCTTTCCCTTCATCCTCTCCAGGTTGTCCCCTCGGCCAGGAGTCCGTGGGTGGAAGATGTGTCCACACTGAAGAGGTTCGAATCAAGCGCCAGACGGAGGGCAGTGAGTCTTCCTCTCCCACCCCAATGTTCCCTTCTTCAGCCTTGTGCTCTGCCCACCTCATCCGCTCCGATCTCCTCAAGCTGTGCCTGTGCCCGAATACTCTGGGCTTGCCAGATGCCTCAGAGAAGTGTCCCTCAGTTGCGACAGGTCCCTCTCCCCTCCCCTTCTCCTCCAATCCCTCTTCAGTCTGCTTCGGCCCTATGTACCTTGACCAGGGAGTGTACAAGTGCCCGTCGAAAGGCTACAGAATAAATGTCAACGGACTCTGCATCCCCAGTCCGTGTTTCTGTCTATGGTGTGTAGTTGTCTGCATTGCAGTATGTCCCCCTCGGCTGTGGTACTTTGCACCACTGGACACTTGCCTCTGCCCTCGATCCATCGCCCTCCCCGAACCCGGTGAACCTTGCCCGCTCAAGGGATTCAGTCAGTATTAACCCATCATCGCGGGGTAGGCCATCCTCTTCAGAGTGCCCTCCTCATCTCGTTCTCATCCCCTACGGGGTGGCGGAATACTGTGCATGCACAGGGGCGTTGATCATGGTGGAAGGAGCCTGCATCCCAGGTGAGCAGCTTCTTGAGTATGAGAAGTCATCCGCCCCCCCCCCCTTGCAGGCTGCCCCTTTGGCCAATTCTATGCACCGACCATTCAACAATGTCTCTGCTCCTCCACCTCCTCACTGCCCGATACGAGAGGAATGTGTCCTACTACCGGACTGAGTGAGGATGCCTCTGCCCCGTTCCCTCTACTTCCCCTCAGACTGCCCTCTCTCTCGCGTTCCCATCAGCGGAATGTGCAAATGCCCCTTCGAAGACTTGGAGAATAACGGCGACTGCAGTCCCAGTGAGTCATCTCAGTGTATCCTCCCTTACAGTCCGAACAACTTAGTCTTCTCCCGGAGGGATGACAAATGTCTCTGTCCTGGTACCCTGGCGATGTCGGTGAACCTGCTATGCAATAAAACTACTATAAGTTAGTCGGGAGGAGGGGGGTGTCCTTTAGCCTTGTAGTCTGCCCTTCCACGAGGATCCTCGTCGATGGCCGATGTGTCTGTCCCGTCGGAACCATCGACGAAGCCAACGACTGCATCCGTGAGAACGAGAGGCCAGGCCTCCTCCTCTCCCTCCCCTCGCGAATGCCTTCCCTTATTGATAGAGGCTTGGGCCCAATCTGGGTGCTTGTAATGACCGACGTCCATCCTCATGCATTTGCTCACAATTGGCAACGAAAACGATTCCATTCAGAGTGAGCTTGTTCCCATTCAGCGTGCAACGCCCCGTGGATAATCATCGGCAATGAGTGCAGATGCCCCGGAGGATTCGAAATTATCAACAAAGCATGCGTTCCAGGTAAAATGGTGGAGAATTCAGTCGAACTAGTCATTCAGTTCAACCGCAAAAATGTATTCCACCATCCAAGGTCTCACCGAACGAACAGTGTATTTGCTACGGTGTGTTCATCACTCCACCAGGAGTCGCATGTCCTCGTCAGTTATTCTTATGAGAAAACACCATCATTCGCATTACAGCATGCCCTGAGGACTCCAGTCTCCTGGCTACAGGACAATGTCTGTGCCGCAATGGAGCCACTGTCCCTTCTGGATCACCCGCCTGTCCAGGTATGCTTCGGGTCAGCCCTTTGAGCAGTCGCTGTATGTATTTCAGCTCCACCGACTTGTATTCGACCATCTGTACCCTCTGCGGACGGCCGCTGTGTATGTAACGGGGTGTTCGTCATCCCACTCGGACAGATTTGCCCACGTCAGTTATTCATATGAGAAAACACCATCATTTGCATTACAGACTGTCCTACTGGAAGTACTTTGAGCGCTTCCGGATGTCAATGTCCTTCTGGGAAGATTATCCATGTCGGAGGAACCTGCTCAAGTTCGTGTGGACTCTTTTTATGGTATGTGGAACACCTTTCAGCTTGCATTTCTCCTTCTGTGGCTACCCCAGATGGAAATTGTTTGTGCTCGGTTAAATTCATCGTTCGCCCGGGAGTTTCCTGTCCAGGTACGCAACGCCCCCCCCCCCCGCAGAGACAGTCATGAAAGAATGTTTCTAGTCTGCCATGGCGGTGGTTCTCTGACCTCGTCGGGTCTCTGCTCGTGTCCCGATGGAACTGTCGTCCATCCCGGCCAGCCCTGCAATGGTATTTAGGCCTAATGACTGTCTATTTATCTATCTATCTGAAGGATGTGACAACACTCCAATGGGTTGCCCGTGTACTTCGCAGTGCTCGAATCGTTCGTGCTCCTGCCCCAGTAGGCCCTCCCCCTCCCCTCCTTCCCCTCCCCCTCCTCAGCTGCATGCCCTGCTGGTTCCTTCTGGAACGGTTGGGGATGTCTCTGTTTCGTGTCCCTGCAGACGGTGGCCAACAACTGCTGCCCAGTCAGACCTCCCCATGGCCCCTCGACTTCTTCTCTTCAGGCTTCTCTATCGTCAGGGCTACAGTTCCCAGTCTGTATGCCTGGGTGTATTCGCGTTGGATCAGAGGCGTGTCTCTGCCCCACGACTGAGAGTGAGTCTCTCCCCGCTCTCCTCCCCTCCTCCCTCCTTCAGCCTCCTCTTCGCTCCTCGGTCACCTCCTCGGCTTCTCTCGATAGTCTTCGATCAGCAAGTGCTCCGCTATAAATAAACTGTGAAGGGGAGAGGGAGTGCATGGAAGAGAGGGACTTGCACTGTGGAAGGGGCGGCGATTATACTCAAAGGGCACGGCGAGGGGACAGGGTACACTATGTCCTTGGCATCTTTACTGAAGAAAGAACGGCTAAGCAAGGTTCGAGACGAGGCAGTAGGTCCCCCCCTCCTCCCCCCATTCGGCCTTGGCATCTTTGAAGTCGCTGATCCTCTTACAGCCGCCACAGCGAACGACGAGTATTCAGAGCATAGGTAGTGTCTTTTTGGTAGCTGCTCAGTATTAGCATAAGCCAATGTCTGCCCTTTTGCTGGAGGAAGTCCGTATAAGAAGGGAAGCATGGTCCGTGTGGATCATCTCCCCTCCATCCATGACTCCCTTCAACCTCCTCGTCCTCCTCCTCGTCCCTGCCTCCCTTGCCTGTGGCCCCGGTGGCATTCCCCTCCACGACATCGAACTCGTCGAAGAAATCATCGAAGGATCGGGAGAAGGCAGTGGCGAAGGGAGCGGAGAAGGAAGCGGAGAGGGGAGCGGAGACGGAAGCGGAGAGAGCAGTGGCGAAGGGAGCGGCCTTGATTTACTCTGTGAGTCCTCCCTCTCCTTCTTCTCCAAAGTGTTACTTGAGTGTCGTCTCGATGCCGTCTCCTCTCCACAGCATTCTCGTGTCCCTCTGGGGAGGAGTGCACGGGTGTCTCGACAGCCTTCTCCCCCCTCGCCTTCTCCTGCCCCGACTCCTCTTCTGCCCTCTTCATCGGGGCAGGCGTTGGCCCCTTCTCATCCATCTTCTGCTCGGATGGCTCGTGGGTCGACATCTCCGGTGTCTCCGTCGAGGACTCCCTTGCCGTGGAAAACAGTGTATACTGTATGCGGGTGCTCCCCCTCGAGTAGATATGTTTGTATTGTATTCTTCACGGGTTCAAACAATCTCATTATTAATGTTTATCTAGGAATCATTTTCATTTTGACAACCCAAGCATCCCAACGGATAAATCGAGATACCTGCATGAGGGGATACTCCGCTAGTGGAAACGATCAACATTTCACCACCATCAATTGCTATGCATCTACTCCCATGCACAACTAGCACATATCTACAACTCTGAGAGCTCTTGGAGCGCTAAAAACCTGGAGGCATAGTCGTGAGTGTCAGAATACGAGATCCTTGTCTGCACTCCATAGTGGCTGCCTTCTCTCTTCGTCTCGGGGTACTCTCTCCACTGATACCATCTCCCATGGATGAATCTGCAGGGGGCGACTCTCCTCGTGTAACCACAGACGAGTACCTGATACTCGTAGAGCTGTCGAATAAGTGTCATGGCGGCCTCTTCCTTCTGTATCACTTGGACAGAGGGGCCGGAGGGGCGGCCGTCTGAAGGGAGTCTCCCCTTCCACCCCGGCAGGAGGGCTACCTCCAGAGGCTTTCTCGTGCTGCGACTGCATAATAGAGGCCAACGAGGCACGCGGCGAATCCTCCACCGCAACCTCAAACAACCATGGGCCAGAAATCAGAGTACGCCATTCATTCTTTGCAGTAATCCTGTCCCCCCAAAATAACATGGACACATTGTATGCGCTTATGCGAATTAAAACTCGTGTGCTTCACGATCCTTGCCGATATTTTGAAGGTGGCGTAGTCAGCTGACAACGGTAATACCTTTGCATTGTCCTTCCATCCCGTCCACTTGGGTGTCTGTTGTCGGCGTGGGGTGCTTTCAGTCTTCCTCCTTCCCCTCTCCCTCGCCCTCTCTTCCTCCTCCTGTTGGATGGAGGTCAGACTGAGTTGTCGCGACCTTCCTCCACTCCCGTCGCCCCTGCACCACCGAGTCTTCAAGGAGCAACTAAACCACCTACCATGGCCGATGTGCATCCCGTGGAGTGGATGTGGAGGGAGATGGCCAGGCTGCGGAGGGCGAGACTGCCAATGGAGGAGGGGGGACTGCTACAACTGACTCAGTTTGACTACCACGAATGGAACTAACCCCATGCCGTAGCCAGGGACTCCTTTTCGGACAGTTCTGTCTCCGTTTTCTCCACAGGCGAGGGCGACCTCTCGACGGGCTTCTCTGTCCGACTGCCCCCACTCCGCCGCCTTCCATTAGAGGGCTTCTCCTCCGAGTCCTTGGTGTTGTCGGCGAAAGAGACAGAGGGGCGTCTGGGAGGGACTACTCTAAACGGGGGAGTGGGGAGGGGGTACCCCATGGGACGTGGATCCTCGGGAAGCACAAGATACGAATCCTCCACTCGCGACTTCTCAAACAGAGCCATACATATTCTGAATGGTGAAGAACTGACTCGAATGAAATCATCGTATCCCGGCCACTCCTGTAGCTCGTCATCCCACTCATCCACAGCATCCTGCAGTGTGCCTTCTCTACCTACTCCTCCCCCTTCCCCACCTCCCCATAGATCTCCTCCTTCGTCCGCGGCATCAGACTCACGAAACAGATCTACAAGCGAAATAATTAGAGGTTGAAGGGATGGGAAACCTTTCCGTTGGAGTTCTTAAATGCCTGGGGACTCGTCGATCCGAGGGCCAGTTCGCACACTCTCAAAGGGGGGATGATTAGGGTGAGGGAGGAGCGGAGGGTCGGACTCGACGAGGAGGTGTCGAGGGAGAGTGGAGAGCCTCCAGTGGAGGAGGAGCCACGGACGACGAGCCAGGTTCTCTACGAGGGGAGACGCTGCCGAGGGAACGGAGAGAAGGGAGGAGATGGAGGAGTCGATCGAGGAGGCGTGGGCTGGAGGAGGAGGGGGAATAGAGGGGAGTACCAAGACTCGCACCTTGGAATAGAACTACGTGGACGACATCCTCCACGAGCGATGGCATGAGGAGGAAGTCGGCCAGTTGCAGGAGAGCGAGCAGCTGGAAGGGGGGGGGGGGATGAGGAGGGGGAGAGGGCACCCACCCTGGCGGTACTCTCGTTCCGCAGAGTCGTCGGCCGCGTGAGCACTTCCTCTGCCAGCAACACCACCCAGGCGTCGAACTGGGAGAGGTATTCGATAGAGGGGGAGGAGGGGAGGGAGTCTCACAGGGACGTGTAGGTCATCTGAGTAGAGGAGCATGGTGGCCACGTACTCTGACTGAGGCATCCACTGCGCCCTCTTGGCTGAGACAATCTTGCCCGCCTCGCACACAATTGAGATGGCATCTCCCTCCAGTCGCGGCTTCCTCTCCTGCAGGGTCTTCTTTCCCTCCATTCATCTGGTACAACTCTAACCTCCCGCAGTGTGTACTCCCCTCCCATGGAGAATGCCCCGAACTGGTCTGCCATCTGGTTGATGCGGCGGTTGTCGTCATCCCCTTCCATCCTCCCTCCGAGCACCGCCCACTCCCTGTCATCCAGGGCATCACGGGGACCACGGCCTCTGTGTGGTTGCTGGGTGCAGAAGAGGAGGTCGCTCCCATCGGGTGTGCACTCTGCCAGTGACACCACCTCCGCACCCATCATTCCCTAAACCGTGCGTCTCGTATCCCTCTCCACTCCCCGCAATCACCTGAAGGTGTAGTTGGAGGAATGCGGGCCGTTTCTTCGTCGCCCCGATTACTCCCAATCGGCCGCGGTAGAGGGAGGGATCGGCATTCTGGCCATCGATCAGTTGAAGTGTGGCATAGAGACGAGGCCCCTCGGGGTGACTGGAGGACGTGACCCGTAGCCAGCGGAACATTATCCCCTCACTCGGCAAGTGAATGCCTTCCACATACACCTGCAGAACCCGTGGACGGGGGAAGGGGGTGGAGGCACCTCGACTGGCATCTCGTGTGCAATGTGAGTGTGATCGACAGCCACGACGTTGAAGCATTCCGAGTAGCCAGGAATGGGACGGAGCGAGACGACGACCTGGAGGGAGGACTCCCGATAGAAGTCTAATCGATACCTTCCGATCAGAGAAGGCGACATCGAATGTGGGGAGGGGCCTCGGTGTTGGAGGCTGGCGGCGCTTCGAGGGATCAACGGGAGTATTGGGAAGTGGTTGGGGACTCGTCGCAATCTGATCTTCGCTCTGAGTGCTTCCCGTTGCATCTCGCATCCTCCCCGTGAAGAGGCGATCGGTTCCCTCAAGGCCTCACCTTCCCCCCTTCATCTGCCGATACCCTCTCACATGCTTCTTCTGGTGGATCACCGTAAATGTTGGATGCATCTCGAGACGGACGGGGAACTACAATACGTGAATCGACAGCGAACGATTCGAGGCAACCTTCTCCTTTGAAAACGCTGCGATGGGTGTGGGGACATCGATGATTCCCTTGGATTCCATGGCCAGATTGCAGAAACGATTTTTACCCATGCCCATCATGTATCCACGCTGTTCAAAACTGGGCGCTGCAAATGAACAATAGCGGCCGCAACGAAAGGAGTCGTACCTGTGTGGTTGGTGATTCTCGTAGCAGCGACGAAGAGTGAGCGAGGGAGGGAATGGTGTTCATCCTCGAACGAGTTAAGGAGTGACATGGCAACGTATGGAGGGCATCCGAACTCACCCAGCTGATATTAATCTCTCATAATGAAGTCAGAGCTGGAATACCTGCTTGATAAAGTCATAAAAGAAGATGAGCGGAATGTCGTGAAAGAATCGGACGATTACATTGAGCGCCTGAACATACTGGATATTACATACGCGAGTTTGAGAGACCTTGTCGACTTGCTTGTAGTCTGAATGTGCCCATGAGAAGAGCAGTAGCTGGGCGATGCATCTGTGTACAGAGATATCAAAAAGTGACACCCAAATGTTGGGGAAACCTCTGACGTATTTGAAATTGCGTCGGTTGCTGTGTGAGTTTCCTGAGTAGAAGCACGAGTGTCTCAACTGCGAGCTTCCCATCATACGCTCTGCATCCGTGCACAAGCTGCAATAGTCGTTACCAGTAGGACCCCACCACCTTCGGCGGTGTGCTCTTTCCCGCCGGTAGGAACATTTTGATTGGAAGTTATTTTTTTAGGCAATTTGGGCCGATTCCGTAAAATCCGGTTTCCGAAATTAGTCTTTCGAAATTTACGGACCTCCGGAATATGCGGAATCGTCTTACCATGGTCGACTTAGGGGTAGGTCAAGGTCCCCAGGCTCTAGTACCCTTCTATCCATGTGTCGTTACGGGCGGAAGGACACACTACATACTTAGTAGATATTTATATACTAGTAGATAAAAAAAGGATGCAAAGTGGACGCTAACCCTCAGGTCTTCGCTGTCGATGAAAAGCTGCTGGAGAGCTTCCCATTCTTTAAGATTCTCTTTTATCTTCGCATCTTGCAGTGGAGAAATCGTGCTCATGTACTCTGCAAACATTACATAGCCTGTACGAGCAGAAAACAACAATTTGATTGAAAACTCGCTTAATTTTGAATATACATGTGTATCTTAGTATGAACGGTGACCGTGAATATAGATGTTTCGTTTCTATCAAGTTAATTGTACGTATTATGCAATAGTTGCCGGATTATGCAATAGTTGTGCATTGCTTTTACGGAATTTACGGACCTCGGGGATATGCGGAATCGTCTTCCCGAGGTTGACTTTGTGGGGGTAGGTCAAGGTTCCGAGGCTCTAGTATCACTCCTATACACATTTTCAGAAACTTCGTCAAGCACACATAGACATACAACGCCTTTTGTATAGTAGTAGATATTATACAGCTTCATGCACCAATTCATTTTATATCTACATTCCGTGAAATATTTATCACTTCCCCGTAAGGGTTTACTTCATTACGGTAAACTTTCATCCTAGTATGGGTCCTACACGGTTAGCACTGATTTTCAAAGACAAGGAGTACTACATAATCGATTATATCGTTGTTTGTATGTTGGCTCGGTGGTGTAGATCTATCGTGTTTTTTCATTGATTTATATAATTTATATATTGTTTTATTATTATTTTACAGATGAACTTTTCAATAGGACGGAGGTTCACTCCTCCGCGCCCAGATACTTCTGGGTTCGAGGCCACACACATTGGTACGCTAGTTTGTTTTTCAAACATGCAGCTATGGAGTATGTTAATCATTTCTCAGGAATTATTGTTCGAAAAACGGGCCATGACCGAGGACAGAAGGAAATGTTTCTGTACTCGCCTACGGTTCGGACAGACGGTGGGTTCTTTATGATTATCGAAAACCTTGTTCGTTATAATTTGCAGGTGGATACATTGTATGCTCAAATGATTTCATGAATTTCGGAGTGGGCGACTGGATTAAATTTAAAGTTTGTTTCCTTGCTATCATTTACTTTATCTTCTTCAAATGTAATCCTAAGCTCTCTTGCTCAGGTATCTCCACATGAGGCTTACATCGGTGGAAAGGTGTATCCAGACCCTTTCCATACGCGCGTCAGCTTCGACTTCCCCGAGGTTAAAACGAGTTTACTAGATATATTAGCGGATATGGTTGAAGATTCACGTTCGAGCGTGCATATACAATGATTCTACATTTCGAGCATGCTTCGGAATGCCACGCAATGCAGTTCGATGTTGGTCACCAGATATCGGTGATCTGTACGTCGAAAGGAACAGTGTACGTTTTCCTAACTTACAAAATTCTAACAGCTCGGCTACATTGCGAAAATATATTTTTTGGACTTTCATGTTATCAACCAGCTCATACCAAATCTGCGAAATATTTAAACTAGCGGTGAATGTTGTTTTGTTCGTTGATGCCATTCAACATTTCCAAATGAAAATGATATATTTGGATTTGGAATTTGCCGTTAAAAAAAGAAATAACATGCGTACCGGATGATGAATTGCAGGACGAATTCAGGAGGATGGATCACAATCGCCTCTACAATGTATTTTTTCAATGTTATTTCAAAGATATTCACAGCAATCCCTTGCAACTGCAGGATGCCGTAAAACATTAACCGAATCACCGGACTCTATCAGGCTATTTTACGGTTCTTTTCAATCCTAAGCTATGCAATTTTTGGAGTTATTTATTTACAAATTAGACAGTAGAAGCCTAATATACACTTGAAGGTGATTGCGAGATTCCCCCTCACTGCTGCCGTATTTCGAGATCCGGAAAATGGCGAAGAGTTCCGTTGCTTCTGGAAGGTAAACGTTCATTGTTTGTTTATGATCGATGGTTTTATCACTTTAGATTACTGCGCTCGTTGAGCCCTATATCTGCAATGAAGTGGAACAGCATGAAGCATATGTTTTGGCGGTTAGTTTCTTTTTGTGTAAAATAATATTCACAGGGATTTTGTTTTAGTTTTCCGATGTTGATGCTCTGGTTAGAAGCTCCCGAATTATAGCTTTTGTAATGAGCCTGCTCATATCGGAGACGAAGCGTGGAGTATTTCTATGGCTAAATTTTAATTTCATAAATACTGTCTTAGGACTTGCTCGGTACATATTTCATCGGACGATGATCGTCTATCACTAATTTTTCCCTTTACAACTTTTTTCATTTCTGTTTTTATTTTTTTTTGTAATTGCTATTTCAGCCATGGCGAAGCAGCGTGGTGGAGCTGCAGCTCGCAAATGAATATGGATACAGGGTGAAACCATGGAAAATCGTATGGCATATTTCCAGTTCAGTCGACATCTCAATTTACAGGTTTCTCCGATTACGCTGTCCGAGGAGCTCATCAATCAGTGGGGCGACACCGGACTATCCATCAACGATAAAGAAATGAGCGGCAGTGATATTGTCGAAGGTATGCTTCGCGTAATAAATATTAGTGAACCGGGAACAACTTCTTTTCGTGTTTTTCTACCAGTCCCGCCATCATTGCTCATGCCATCAAATCCTCTGATGTCCCCGCGCAATGTTTTCTAATGAAAAAATTTACATTCTATGGTCTCTTTAGTTTCATTAATCAGGTGATTGCTCTATATTGCTTTACTGGATTTCTAATTTCAGATGCTTTACGCATCAAGAATGAAGCATTGCGCAAGGTTGAGAAACAGATTCAGCAGGTATGAATTGCTCAAGACTGTTTCCAGTGAATGTTTGCAGGGTGATAAACGTCGCTGGAAACCAGTCATCAGCTATGATGGTCAGATGCTTCCTCCCGGATATAGTATGCCTCGAGTTTCCTCTGATCCTAATCCTGTGAAGGGAGCACGAGGTGGTGATACAATTGTATTTTTTGATTTACGTTTTAAGTGACGCCAGTTCTGGATTCTGCCGGTTATTTCATGTCTCCGGCTGCTGCTGAGAGCTACAATGATATCAAGCAGGTCATTGCTAATATTAATAATCTGTCATAGCGTGGATTTTAACTATTCCATTATCACCACATAGTTATATTACGTTCTCACATTTCAGAGCGGCGAGACTAAAACGTGGATGTCAGGAGGATGGAAAGATGCCAAGTATCGGATTAACATCGTTTATATTTAATGTTATTTCAGCCGTCCACAGAATAATTCCCCGGAACCGGTCATTATCAAGCATGACGTAAACGACGAAGAAGATTGGAATCCGAAGAAACCAGAAGCACCGAAAACCTCACTGGAGTACCAGATGCAGAGTGCTAAGGCCTGCAATGCTCACCTCTTATTATATTACTACTTTTGTAGATTAACTTTAATGGAAAACCGACTTCGAACGTCCTTCTACCCGACAATATCCCCCCGCGGATGGTTAATGCGATCACTCCGGTATATTGAATCTGATATTTCATATACCTGGTCCTTTCAGCCACTCAACAATTCTTATACGAGGAAGCCAGATGCACATACGCTCTCTGTTGAGTGCCAGATGCAGAAAGCCCAGGTATTTAAATATTTGATGTTTGAGCTTCAGACACTTTCATAGATTGCCATTGACGAGAAACCGAAGGCGAACGTTCACCACCTTGAAATTATTCCCCCGCAAGTGGTTAAGGCTGTAACTCCGGTATATCGACTGGAAGGACATACAACTGACCCCGCATTTCAGCCACTAAACAAGGTGATGAATGGCCGGGTACAAAGACCAGTACTATGGCCTGCAAAGTCAACACCCAATCACGAGAAATCGATGGAGAATAAAAGGTATCTTTTCTATTAAACCAAATGGTAGGGAAACCTATTTTCACCTTTGTTGGGAGCCTCATAACTTTCAATTTTTTGTTCAGAATTGTGTTGCCTAGTAAGACGGCAGCGTTCCACCCCATATAATAGTTACAAAATATCATGGCAAGTTTTTCGATCGGACTGCGAACTAAAAAAATAGTTGCAACAAATAAAAAAAATAATAATAGCCTTTAGGCCTCCTCTTGTGCCCACGGTGAGGTCATCGTCGCTTTCCACTGCCGCTGGTACTTTCATGTGGAACAAAAAAAATACCAGCGAAATTCCTCGAGCTCCTTCTTCTCCCACGCCCATTCTGACGCCTGCAAAGCAGGTTATATTTTTGTCCACTTTCGTGATCTGTAGTAATTTTAAAGGACGACGTTGCGGTACTTGCAAACCAGATTGTGTCGCCAGTGGTTAACCAGGTCGTGTCGCCAGTGGTTAACCAGGTCGTGTCGCCAGTGGTCAACCAGATCGTTTCGCCAGTGGTTAACCATTCTCCTCCCGTCATATCCCGAATTCCTTCCCAGGTTAACGATTATTAATTCCGTCGTGGTCACATATCGCTTTGCAGACTCAACATCGCCCGAAGCCAGCATTCTCCTAGATTAGAGACGGATCAATGCTAGATGTATGTACGATATTCACGAATAGATTTCAGAGCCTAGAATATTATATCCTTGATAAGAGTTGAAATATCCTGCTCACCCTTTTCGAACTCGTTTTCTAACTCTCATTTGCCATCCACCCTTAACAACTGTTTTTACCGAACATCGCGCCTGAATCGAAATGAGTACCAAAGCAGATAAAAGAATATGCATCACATTTATTAATAACATAACATTATTATTCCAAGGCAAGATCATAAACACACCAGTGAATTATGCTCATATACACCGGTCTACATATCCTTTCTGATAGTGAGGCTACTGAATTATACTGGTGAGTTTCCTTGAAGTAGCGTCACAAAATGCCGTCGTGAACATTTTCCCCTGATTTCAGGTTATATATATCTTTATCTTCAACATTGGGGTAATGAGGAGTTGTAGATACATCTATTTTTTTTCCGATATTTTAGCAAGCAGAAAGTGAGATCGTGTCGTGAAAGCTTTTTCAAACATTCGTGTTTTCTTTTCGGAATTCTGCATAGAATTTTAAGCATTTTTCGGAGTTTCTAGTTCAAGGAGATCCACCAGTTGTATACAACACAATTAGCAAACGAAAGCTGGACATGCCGTGCGCGCTATGAACGGATAATGAACGAGACCGAATCGGAACGTATCTTTCGATGCCGCGAAGAGAGCAACAAAAATGAGATCAGTCATATGTACTTAGAATGTACATTGTTGAATTCGAGGGGTTACTCGTCGAGGACAACGAAAGTGCCCTCCTCCCCTCGCAGGCACACATTGAACTCCTTGTAGAAGAACAGCTTAAAAGACCACAATTATTGTTTGTTGAGAAATGAGAAATAAGAAAGAAAGAAAATGGTACCTGGGGGTACTTGGCGGTAGCCTCTTGTATCATGGTCACTTGAGTCTGCTGTGGGTGGAATACGAAGGACGAGCTCGTGAGCATGTCTCGCGGGTGGTTCGTCTGCCATGGATTCGGATTGAATGGGAAGAAATCGAGCTGTTGACTCACTATTTCGTTTGCGAGAGCGACGTCGTCCATTTCCCTCGTATCCCGATCCTTGAGTACCAAGTAGACCTGGGGGGAATTGAGAAGCGGTTCCCCCACCCCCCTCCCACTTCCTGTTCGAGTCCTCGCTTGAGGGCCACGAAGTTGACACAGCGGATGGCCGGCGCCAGTCGCAGCTGCAATCGGATCCTTCCCCCCAAATGTCCATCCAATCCAATACCTGAGTGTAGTCCAGATTTCCCGCTTCATCCGAGACAGGAGTTATGATGTCATCCAGTATGGCTGATCCAATGTCCATGATCCCGTACTTTGTCCAGTCCATGGAGCCTCCCGAGAGATCCTGAAACGAGGTTGATAAAACACACAGGAAAAAAAATCTGCCATTCATGTGTTTCGCGGAATAATCTTCCACAATTTGCAAAAATGTGAAAAATTTGCCAAAGAAGAAAGTTAGAATAATCCGCGAAATTGACACATGAATGGCAGATTTTTTGATGAGTGAAGGAGAGGGGGGGGGAGGAGGAAGGAGGACTCACGCCAAGCTTCTGGCTGATGGCAGAACATTCGACGATGTCGCTGTTGCCGTAGACAGTCTTGAGCATCCACAGCAGTCGGGCCATAAACTTGTATTCACTCCACCGACTGAGGCACTCCGCCTTCGCTGCCCTGCAATTGAACACTTCAGGATGAAGAGGTGGGGTCGTTTACTCAGGGGTCATGGCGGCTTCGACGACGGGCGGCGGAGCGGCGGCCGAGGGAAGGACGACGACGGAAGGGATGGCTGCCTCCACGGGAGTGCCCCGTCCCTCGCTCTTCGCTCTCGTGTCATTGATGTCTTTCCAGTACAGAATGTCGTCCTGTAGTCACCGATGTCATTTAGGATGAGGGAATCTTCGAACATCCGTCAGATATCCCTCCACGTGGCCGGTCTTCGAGTATTTCTCAATGAACGTCCGGAAGACGTTGACGTCGCCCGCCATCTTCGGATCCAACTTCATCCTGCCAAAGTGACATTGCCACCCTCTTCCCGTTCTTCCCCCTCACTTGTCAGAGAGTGCCTCGATGAGCATCTGGATGTCCATGCACATCTACAAGGGACCTTCCTCCTCCCCTCCCCTCCTTCCCCTCTTACCCGTACACTTCCGCGTATCTCGCAGTTGATCTGCCTGCATATCTGCTGTGTCTTGGCGTAGGAGGGTGGAGGGGCGGAGGCAATGATGGCCATTGCCCTTTGGCTGATGGCCCTCTTCCTCCTCCTCCTCTCCTCGCTCTCGGCATCTCCTCCGATGGACTCAGTGTCCTCCCTGGAGTAGAGGCTGCCGATGTCCTCGGCCTCCTCGCTCCTCCATTCTGGCTGAGGGACGATGAAGAGACCCGTGGCTTCGTCGTAGAAAGGGGTCGAGGGCTCGTAGTCACAGAACGTGGAGGAGTAGCTGTGGGAGGGGAGAGACTCCGTTGGCACCTCCAATTCAGTCGCATTACACAGGTATAAGGAACAACTGGTCAACCTTGCATCCGGGGACGAAGGCAGGAGCATCGGGGTTGAGGTGGGAGGGAGTGGGAGTGGGAGTCGGCACCCACAGGGGAGTAGGGAGCTTGCGAGGCATCGATGATGACGAAACCGTGGTGGAGGAAGGAGCAGCAACGGAATTGCGAGTGGAGGGGGCAGAGAGGGCGGGCGGCACTGGGGAGGCACCCTGTAAGACACCCTACGCTTTTTCAACACCGATAGTTCCCAGTGAGCGATGAAAAGGATAGATAAGAAGAGCAAATGAGAGGGAGGAGGGGAGATTGTGACTGACTGACCGCTCGAACGTCCTGATCGCTCCGCTGCAGCAGCTGCTTCTCCATCGTCGACGGAGGATTCTGAGGGTGAGCTGCATTGTGAGCGAGATGCTGTAAAAATACTTTAGAAAAATAAAGGATGAGCGGCACCTGAGGAGGGATGACTTGATGGAGGGGAATGTAGACTGGCGGGTATCCACTGGAGGGGGGAAGATTGTACCCCATGGGCATGGCAGAGAACGGAGTGAACTGAGGACCACCTGCAGGATGAGGATACATTCATTCGGACAAACGAGTTGGCCGCTCTATCTTCATCTAGGTCAGTGCTCGGAAGGGGCGGATCGGGAGATAAAGAGCCGCAATTTTGGATAAGACACGGATATTGGAAAAGGACAATAGGCTATGTCGGCCGAGCGCGAAGCGCCCTTAACCCTGGGCCGCCCTGCCCTGCTCTTCATTACTTATCTCAGTGATGTCGACTAAGAATGAACAATAAATAGATTTTGTAAATCTATTTTTACATAGAGGGGATGTGGGAGGAGGGGGAACCTGAGTCGCCACCGGCTCCACTCAGACTCTCGAACGACTCCACGCCCACTGATAATGGACAAAAGATAGCGTAAGCGCGTGGGCGCACCTTGGAAGGGTCCATTGCACTGGAAGGGAGGGAAGGGGAGCGAGGGAGGCGTCGACGGCATCATGGTCATCAGCGAGGGCGACGGAGGCCCCATCGGCCTTGGCATCATGGACGGCGGGGACGGGCCCATCGGCAGGAATTGGCCATTTCCGGGAGGCGGCACGGAGCAGCCCATCAGAGGGACCGGACACGAATAGGGAGGAGGAAGGCGAGGCTGCTGTGGACCCTGCATAATTTAGCTCCTCTTTCTAATCCATAAAAACATTTTGGTATTGAAAAAATACTCATGATTTCGTGTTAGTTGCTATCCTTGCGCTTGAATGAAAAAACTTTTTGAAAAAATCGATCCGATAAGTTGTAGAGAATTTCGTGCTGTTCATTTTGATATATAAATGTGTACACTTATATTGATCCCATCGTGAGTTATTAAGCCTAGAAGAAAACCTGCGCAAAAGTATGCCTAGGAAGGAAAGCTTTGAGTATAATTTGTTCGTATTTATATTCAATCGGTAGAGGGAAAAATGAGCTTTCCAATGATCATAATTTCAATCTCATACATGCAACCAGTATCGCGCAGTAACGCTAAATAAGGCAGGTAAATAAATAATTCCAGACAGCCGTCTTCGCTCCCAGACAGACGCCAATGAAGACCGAGACTCTGCCCATTTCTCTCATAGTCAGGCCAAACGTAGAATCTGACACCCCTGTGAAAGTGTGCGATTCCTCTCATGAAGAACGTGCAAACGCCATTTAAAAAACTGCTCCCAGTGCCCCAAGGTTGACTCATCTGACAATAAATGCACGAGTTGCGGAAATCACAAGCCTGCATTTTCAGAACTCTCAAAAATAATTTATGAATGGTTTACCTTACCTGTTTGGGTGGCTGGCATCCAATGCGCATGGCGACGATGATTTCTGCAAATGGAAGAATATAAATTGAGGGCGCTGATGGGCAACAAACTCTCGCTATTCTGGGGATCCAGAACGTATTGCCGATTGGGGCCCTTGGCGCAGTCGAGACACGAGAGGAAAGATGCCAGCGAGATGTTGCCGTGCTTCAGAGATGCCTAGAAGACATACCATAACGTGGACCACGACGCTAGATTATCACAGTAACAAAACATCCACTTTGAAATACATTCAAATATACTTACAATTGCAAAATAAGATACAGATTTTCTTGAACTCGCATTGTTTGCACACGCCGCGCGTGGACCCCGAGTGACCAATAGTGTGCGCTATTTGTCGCGTGCGCGGCTGCCTTCAAAGGCGACTATGCGCGTATAATAGCGCGCTTAAATTTCTTATAATTATTTATCTTATAGGTGTGACCACATACATATAAGCTTCCACCTCCACGGGGTTATTTCATCCGTTGGAATAAGAAAGCAACCGAATGAGACATACCGTTAAATCTGTCTTGTGTTTGGTGGCGATCTCTGATGTGAGCTGGAAGACGAGAAGGGGAGGAGCCGAGGGGCGGGCGAAGTGCATCTCTAGGACTGCTTTCGCCTTCATTCCCAGCTGAATATAAAAAAGGTCCTCTTTTCCCATAGCTGCTCGGGTAGCATTTGCTCGTGATACATTTATATTAAAATTCGGCTGTTGTTAATATTTAACGAGAAATGAAAAAAAAACCTGCAACGGCTGCTCCACGGCCAAGTTCTTCATCGCTGGCCAGACGTCCTGAATCACATCTCATTGTCAGTTTTGTACGGGTCCAGCATTTATTGTTCCTTTAGCCTTCTAAGTGTATGAACGGTTATCTCGACACTGTTTTCAATCTGATCAAGGCTAGAGAATGAAGAAATGCAAACTTCGCATGTGCTCAGTGAAGAGTCTTCAGCCATGGTCTCTGAACGATCACAAGAGCATACTCGTGAAAAGAACGCAAAAGCAATTCCCGTTTGCGACATTTGCGACATTACGCAAAAGGTATCTCAGTGGCCCGTATTAGGTAACGCTATCGTTAGCTCGGATCCTTTGACCCATTACAACTTATAAGGAAGGTTTCCTCTGGTTGCGAGGATGTAGGCTTTCAGTATTACACAGCATTTATGGTACACGAAATATCTGATGGGATACATAGTGCAGGGTTTAAAGAAAAGGGAAGTTATAGAATCGTTAGAATAGGGGAGGGTGGTGTTAAATACTGAAGGACATAGATGGAATGAAGCAGAAAGATAATACAGTCGGTTATTCAAGTGTTACATGGTGAGACAGAAGATGAATGATACATCGGTTTCAGTGGCAGGACATGAATTTTGGACCGGAATAAATCGGGCAGTTTGGGCGGGCCGGAACTTAGGGGATTAGGATAGAAATAAGTAGGGGGCAGGAAAATACTACGTGCATGCGGAATACTGATGTTAGAGAACACAGATGTTATTCGATAAAAATAGGGCTGTAGCGGACAATAGGTGCAGGCAGACATTGTGATCCGTCAGTTGTTTCCGAGTTCTTCAATTATGCATCCTCCGTGTTAGCGAGTTCAGAGGGAAAATGTAGCGAATTGACTTCATGGCAAGATAAAATCTAGTTCAAGAAATGGGAAAAATACATACATGAATGATGAGACAAAACATGTACAATGTCCAAGCAAGAAATGAATGCGCGGCGAAACATTGAATCGTAAAATTATGTGAACGTTACGCCGTGCACGAACTTCTCGAGGGGGTTTTGTGAAGCAGTCAAAAAGCGACAGAAATGGGTGACGAAGCCTACTGATTGAAGACATGAATGATGAATACGTCATCGATTCCGACGAGTTGGAGGGATGGTTTCACGGTTGTCGAGTTGATTGAAGCGCGGAAAACCTGTATCGGAAGCGAATTAGTCAATTACGCCATTTTTTTATTCGAACAAAGCGATGGCGGCATACCTCATCATGGGTCTTAGCAATGATCGCGAAAGAGTTATTCCACTGCTTCTGTGTGAGCCGGATGCACGTTTCCCTGTACTTGGGAATTTTCATCTGAAAAAATCACATCTTCAACAAGAGGGGCAAGATCTTACGAGGGCTTCCGTGAGTTCATCAAACGTCATCGTGTAGTCGTACGCGCCGAGAAGAATATTGTGAATGTCCTGTTCGAGAGCGTAGTTCAGAACGGCCAATTTGCACTTCGAAACATTCGGGTCCAGAATGAACTGAAACGATATAATATAAAAATAACACAACAGTAACCAGAAAATCATAGCCCTTAAAGAATTACTTACATTGCGGGATCCTTCTTCGATTGGAATGATGAACTTTTTTCGGAGGAGGCAGTGGAAATTGATCAAGCCGTGTTCAAAGTAGTAGTACGAGCCCCCCACGCACTTCTGAAGAAGGATTACGATATGTGTGGAAATTGGATGTTGTTGTTCACATCGATTGCATCCGCCCATTTGAGGACTGGACATCCAGTTGCGCCGTTCGATTCCTCCATCAGTTTGGCCTCGGCGACCTTGAGAATGTACACTAGAAGATGCAGCTGTCGGACTCCGTCCTAGAGAATCGAAAATTATGTCTGTCAGACAACAATAAATATCTTGAGAGAACAAGATATATCCGATCGCATGTAGCTGGTCGGGTACCGCATACATTTACCACAGATGATGCGTAATAATGAATTTTAATTTTACATTTTTAAAAATATCATACCTCCTTTCCGAAAGCGTATTCGACCTCAGCCTTTGTGCTTTTTACAGTTCCCCGACAATCCTTGGTTTTGGCCATCTTGTCCGTGATCGTTCTAAAACTTGTTAGTTTCATCAGAATTCGACGAGAAAAACCCATCGTATAGTCCCAGCGATTTCATTTGAGCTGCCGCCTGTTCCATGGAGCCAAGATTCTGAAACATGTGTACAATGATGACATCATATATAATGTAAATATTTGATCTTAACTATATCTACCAAGTACTATCATCAGATAGAATGGACAAACCTCACAACCAGAGGAAGGGTATTCCTCAGAAATTATGGACTCAGCCGGTACTCCATTTCCATCGGCCAATTTCGCAGTGGAGTATACGATTTCTTCGCACTGTAATCCGTCCAATCAGATAATCAAACATCGTGATTAAACCTCGTTGAATATGGCCGGAAGAAGTTTCGATTCGATGTAAGAGCGGATTCGATTAGTGAATTGGCGTTTAACATCTTCGCTCAAGAACAACTTTTCATCTATCTGCTCAAGTAGCATATCGAGGACCAAGCATCCCTGCAAGTATCCGAAGCCTTGAATAAATCTCAAATGTCGCCATACATTAGGTGATGCAAGCAGCTCCTCAATTATGGCGTCGACAATTTCACGATCAGTGGCGTATGCACAATTGGAGTCCGAGCTCACGTCATTCCTAGTGTGTGGATGGGGCGATGATGTCGAGGCCATGCTGAAATCGTCACGCTCTAAAGACTGACATGCAATTTCCGAAAGGTATGCAGCAAGCCTAAAACGCGGCTGATTCAAAAGGCATAACCGTTAAATAGTCGTGCCCTATCATATATTAGCAAATCGAAACCAACTCATGATTCGAATAGTTGCAGCTGAGAGACGTCGGTGCGTTGTCGAGAACCTACAATGAAGTCACGAATCATAGTTAACTTGTGATACCTGCATAGGGGGAGGGAGGGACTTCGTAGTGCGGGGCTTTTTAGAGATCACTGAAATTATTATAATATTTGACATATAAGCGTCTCATTTCATACTAAGTACGTAAATGTAAAATGACCGACTTTGGAACTGGGAGTCGTAATGGAAGACGAAGGAGTCGTCGTTGCACGGAACCGTTTCGAGAAACTTGGACAAAGTCATCGATCGAGGCCGACTTTTCTACAACACGAGAGATTTGATTTTCTAGATGATAAGTTTCAGAGCGCTCTTGATCCATTGAATATATCTATCTGCGTGGCAACTGACCATGTCGATGCCCGACCTCTCCATTTCGTCTTCGAACAGGGACTTGGTCATCGTGCCCCGCTCCCTCAACCAGTGGTTGAGGATAGAAGAAGCAGTCGACACCTACAAGGTTGGAATGATAGGTACTAAACGAGCTCGTCTGAAAGTGACTAACGTGAGCGATTCCTCCTGCAGCGCCCTCCCTGCTGTGCTGCGCCATCTCCCCTTTCTGTGCCTACACCAATCATCGATCATCATTCAAAAGGCATACGAAGATAAGCATCAGAGAGGTGGCTAGCCTCTGCGCAAACATACATGAAACTATCTACATAAATACACTTTATGCACTCTGATATCTTTTACTATTATGGGTATCAAAAAGTATCTGTATGAAATAAATAGTGGAGATGGCGGAGGTTGTACGAAGTGGTTGACGAAGGGTGGCAGGATTGTGTTCATAGTTGCGTGGAGATTTCGACTTGAGCACGAGGGTTGTTGTGGGCGAGGATGGCGGATTTGATGCGCTCACTCTGGAATGGAATTTTGCACTACAGTATCTTCCCCAGTAAACGATCGGGATAAAATGAGAATAGAAAAAATTCAAAATACATTTACGAGGAAAGTGTTCTATCGATGTCTTGGATATTCGTTTGAAAATAGGCCATCCCCAACTGAGCGAAATAAGACACTGGATTTGGAATCGTTATCGTATCGACGCCAGAAAAGAGATTTGACTATCGCAATACGAATGATATTCGGAGATCACTGCCTTTCGGGATCCTTGACGGAGTATTTCACTCTAAAGCCCCTTAATGCAAGAGGAGCCAGGTTTCGCATTGATTTTAAAGCGCCCCGAACACGAATGCGTGAGAATGCTTTTGCATGCCGAGTTGGAACGATATTAACTAATGTTTTGAAGAAAAATATGAATATTACAAATCGCGCTGAACTTCATAAATATGCGATTGAATATATTGGCTACTGCGCAGCGTTCATTTGACTTCACTTTCCCCATTTCCGACCCTCACGGCCCACGTTAACCCCAACGTGATAAATGTATGTATGTATGTAACAACAGTACGAGCAATCTATCCGAGCTTTCCGTCCAATGTCAACAGACGAATCCAGAAGCAAATGCAAGAAGAAGCTGACAATGCATCTTCTGTACGCATTCTCGAAATATTGAAATGAAACGCGCTCTGGATATGAATAAAAAGCATGTTTTCCTATCAGCCGTGTATGTACGTCGCAAGGAATCTCAAATTTTGAGCCAGTTACCGACAAATTCCATCAAATACTGTTCACTATTCCCCATGCAAGAGATCATTAGAGACTTGGAAGTGGAGCTGCAGAAGATAGGCATTACAACACAAATCAGACCGCCTTGGTACCCAAAGGCATTTGTTCTACTTTCGATGAGGGAAATGAAGCGGCTGTCAAAGATGCAGTTTTAGAATAACAACGAGCGACGCCTAGCAAGTTCCCTCACTAGCGCATTGAGTGTAGGAGACACCAATATTTCATGGCACCTTCTGGATTTAGCGGAAAAAGGCACGTTCAATTAGTGTCGTCAAGGAAGAAAAGGGAGGAATAAATGCAATATTCCTGGCGCAAATTGAAGTAGCGGCCAAAGAAACACCGAAGTCGTCTCAAAAATACTGAGACAGTAGAGGAAAAGACCGCGGCACAAGCACAAGAAAACGCTCTGATAAAGGCACACCTTGTATCTCCTTGATCCTTGTCCTGGTAGACTGAGAAGTTGTCTGACGGACGGGGAGTTGTGATGAGCGATAGTTGAGCGGCTTGAAATAAAAAGTCGGGCATGGGAATAGCGGTGAGAACAATCAGTGGACACGAAATAGGCGGACAAACAGCGTGACTGAACTGAGACTTTGAGTGGGGGTCAGTTACTCCGGCAGAGGGGACTTGTTCCGATACAGACTCGTGGTAAGACAGACCCGATTATTACATTAATGGGCCCGGCCCCCTCCTCTCCCTACTCTCCCGAACTAGCGAACTGTCCTAAATTTGACAACTGTTGCCATTCCTCCCCCTCCTCCGCCTTCCGCTCTCCCCTCTCCCTAATCTCCCCTCCTCTCCCCTCTCACTTTTTATCGGGAGCCTTTCCTGCACGCTTAGACGAGATTCGCCGGACACTATTGTAAGAGTTCACCCAGTTGCGGCTCGCCTCCAAATTGGCGCATTCGCCCTGGAGCCGTATTGACAGCTTGTCTTCTACAGTAATATTTCCCTAATTTCAGACCGATTATCTCCCTATCATTTAGTCCCGGATAATATATTGCGCGCTATCTGTCATTTTCATCGGGTTCATTACTCTTTTATAGCAGGAAGATGCCGCTATCTCACCCTGTTTCTCGTTTTCTCAATGATGAGCCTACATCCTCTCACGAGCCGATAATCACCAGCTTTGGCCCCGACAGTGTTCTATCGGACATGACACCGGCGGAAGCTGACCAAGGTTTGCACTGGTTCAGAAACTTTCAACCGGCTAATTATCAGATATGAAGTACTTTTACGAAGCTTCGGAGGCTGAGACCAAGAACGGCACTCGAAACACGCCTGGATACACCTTTATTAGAAAGAAGTCTGAACGCTTCCAACTCTGCAATGCGGACGAATTCCCGGGACCAGCTAGGGATCATTTCGCTCAGGTTCGATTCCCTCCCATTCTATTTGGATATCATATTTAAGGCGCTCGGACACTGGTTCTCAGAGGCTGTGAAAGAGTATAGAGGAGACGCTACTTTCTCACTGAGGGTTAGCACCCACATTATCATTTGAACACCTTGCTCGATCAGATCATTCACTCCGGCTTTGCCTACAGCAAGCGAGAGAACACCGACGACGGATTCAATTACAATACAACTTCCCATGGGAAACAGGAAGCCATCAACGATCTTATTTGGTATTTCTCCAAGTGGGAGACTTCGGAGCGGAACATCCCCTTCTACGCCCCTATTTCTGTGGAAGTCACCATAATCCAGACGGTTTGAATTGACCCTCTCCCCAACTAATCATGGCTTGAACAGGACGAAGGAACGCAGCCAAAGAAGCCAATCTATTTTGGCAAGGGCCGGACTGTATATTAGCGGAGGGAGTCGTACTACTTATTATCAAAAGGTTTGGCCATTTCTTGCCTCCGCAGTGAACCACTCCGAATTGCAGAATGTATAAGCGCCTGCCAACGTAACCATACATAGCAGAAAGAAAAAGGGAAACCTCTCCAACCACAATTGACTCCTTGACACGACCAATGTTGACAAAATCTCATGCTATTGCGATAAAAGATATCAAGGACAATCACGAGACCCTTTCTTCCTCCCCTCACATTGGTACCTGGAGAGTTGAGAAACTCGGATCTATCCTTCCGCAGTTTAAGGGGCGAAACCTAGGTCATAGGGGCCTGTTGACTACTCTGATTGTGAGTGGTACGAGATGGCACGGGATCAGTAACAGCTGACACTCTCGAGGCTATTTCACAATAATTGATGACGTCATTAAGCGTCAGCTGACGCGTCCGGGGGTCGCACAACTGTCCACCCTCATTAATTGCCCCACTCTCGGGCAATTCGGGGGACCGAGCCTATCAAAATTAGGGCTAATCCAGGGAACCCGTTATGTACCGGAATAGCCGTGGATTGTGTCAACGTTGATCGATCCTTGTGCCGGAACTCGATTCCGTCGCTATTTCCACCGAAGATCCCTCCAGCATATTCCCTCTGTCCCTCTATTCCTCCCGTTCCCCCCCTCGCTCGATCGATATCGGGCTGGAAATTCAAATTTTCCTCTATCATCTCTGGGATTCCAAGGGACGCCATATCTCGTCGATCGATTGCCCCCGTCGTCTGTCGTCTCTCACCGATCAATGATCTCCACATTTATCGATTATTACACCGCGGGTCCCCTCCCTATATCGTCCACCGCCTCTCATCTCCCCATGATCTCTCGTCGATCGATTATTACACTGTGGAAAGGGGTCCTGGAAATCCTCCCACTTCCAACTCACAGACTCCTCCAACTCTCGAATCCGGTAAAAATGAGGCCATGCCACTTTCTGCACCACTCCACCATGACAATATTGTCCCTCTTTCACTGCTTTTGCAAAGGGCTCACCATTTTCCCTGTCCAATGGCCCTGTATGACACCCTTACCGTATTATGGCCCCCACTTTCAGGTAGAATTCCTGAAAATCAACCTCCCCTTAGTGTTGTCAATTACCTACCATAGATGGATCTCTTGAGAAAATTGACCCTGAAACATAGGCAGCACGAATAATTTCGAGAAAATACCGTATCCCATTGGGTATTCCCGATGTCCGAATTTGGACATCCCTTTCGCCATGAAACATGCATCGCACAAGATTTTCGATAACGTTGACGATTTTCGACTTTTTCATGAACATTTTCGATCTTCCTGAACAAAGTTATCCCTAGAACGTGCATAGCACAGTAGTTTTTGACATTTGGTTATTTTCAAGATTTAAAAAATAGGAATTCGATGTTGAAAATGGGATATTCGGAATAAGCATGAAATTTGGGTTCAGATCATGCCCTATATGGTCACTTTCTGGAAATTTCATGTTTTCATGATCTCGAGACTCTCGACCCAATTAACATTACCGCACTAATTAATCACCCATTAATCAAAAGTGACAGGGCAGGAGGAGGGGAGGGACAAAAGCGAGGGAACGGGTCTGACAGGGCAGGAGGAGGCGCTGCCATTATTACACTGCATAGCGGGGGAACGGGGACCAATGTGCACTACATACTACTGGGCAGCTTTCTCAGCACCGAGAAGACCTTCGAGCCTCTCGTTCTCGCTGCACAGCACGGCCTGTAACGTGCCACATAGAGACCGTCGAATGAAATAAGAAAATAGAATACCTTATACGATCGGAACGAAATGAAAAATAAAGAATACAAATTATGTGTCGCACGCAGAACGCGCATTATTGCTCTTCGCATTCTTTGCTTATCTATGCTTCCATATAAGACCCGTTAGATTAAAAGTTGGGTGTGTAATACCCCCTCCCCTCGCCTGTAAACTACACTCTTGCGTGCACGGAGTGCACGTTACAGGCAGGGGAAGTTTACTACACCCAACTCTTTACTTGAACCATCGTTTTATTCTTGTGTCTGTTCTCACAATGCACACTTGTGATTTACATTTTATTTAGTTGCACCCCTCTACTTTACTTAAAATTGCACTTTATATTCGGAGATTTCTTAAATTTTTTTTAACAATTCTACCGTACATTGCGGCGCGCCGATTCGGCGAGCTTGTCCTTGGTCATCTCGACGGCAGCCTTCTCCTTTGCGAGGGAGACCTCGAGTAGGGCGATCTTGTCGGCGAGCATCCGCTCCACGGATTCCTAAAAAACCGATTTTACACTGAACTCTGATCTTGTCATATTCTTTGCTGCGGACTCCCTAATATTGTCTGAGCGAGCCATACCCTGTACAATAAACATGTAGGACCAGGGCGAGCAAAATCTCACGCCCCGATCGTATATACGAGATTGGCCCGCGTCCCGTGAATTCACTTCATATTGAACCGTGAAAAGGTGAGCTTTTTCTTGCTCAGGGGATATATGCGGAAATCTGTTAAATCAATCTTTTTTTGCCGTACATTGAGGCGCGTCGATTCGGCGATCTTGTCCGTGACCACCTCAGCGGCAGCCTTCTCCTTTGCGAGGGCGCTTTCGAGCTCTTCGATGCGTGACTTCAGATTGGCCTGCGTAGTATCACATTAATATTTTTGATTGCCATTAGTGCAATTCCAAACACGGCTAATAAATCAAAGATGGAATGAGATGCAAAAATTTCGTGAAAATAAGGAAAAATGTTTTAAAGACCTAATCTACGGAATCAAAGTTTTTCCCAGTCCTTTTTAAAGGAGGACTAGCAGCAACATTCCGTGTCTGTAAATTAGGTGGAACCATTGGGGGCCAAAATTCACTTTCGCCTGTGTCTGGTCCCCATTTCCAATATGACAGTAATCAAAGAAGTTGCTCCCACTCCTTCTTTAATATGGTCGCACGTTTATTTTTCACGCTCTATCCGAATGAAATATAAAAATTTAGGGTGGGTCGGCTCCTTTAAAGACATAAACGAAAATGCAGAAGTGGGAGAAATATGGTACTAGAAGTAAGCGATGTTTTAAAGACCTAATCTACGGAATCAAAGTTTTCCCAGTCCTTTTTAAAGGAGGACTAGCAGCAACATTCCGTGTCTGTAAATTAGGTGGAACCATTGGGGGCCAAAATTCACTTTCGCCTGTGTCTGGTCCCCATTTCCAATATGACAGTAATCAAAGAAGTTACTCCCACTCCTTCTTTAATATGGTCGCAAGTTCTATTAAACTAGTATCATAGACCTCCATTGATGTTGAACTCGTCTCTTTATTCTTCTCTGGTGGATTGAAGGCGCTGCGCCTTGCTAGACGAGGGTCAGCAATTCACTGAGTGAGGGCAGGGAGGAGAGGGAGACAATAACATTCATTTCACTCGTAGATATACCGCTATTTTGATTGAACCTTTTCTCTGACCCTTCTCTGAAGGGACGACAAGTTCTATTAAACTAGTATCATAGACCTCCATTGATGTTGAACTCGTCTCTTTGTTCTTCTCTGGTGGATTGAAGGCGCTGCGCCACGTGGGTATTTTCGGGTTCAAAGTATTTCGGTCTCGCACGGAATTCTCTTGACGGGGGGAGATACCGTAGTCGCCTCATCCGGTTTTCTCTGCAGATCAGATCAACCTGGCACAATGCAAGCGCAGTGTCATAGTTATCGGAGCGTGCGCCGCCGGCATCGGAGCAGCGCCGCAGCTCAAATACTTTGGATTCGACGTTACCGTCATCGAAGCACGGGTACGGGCGGCCCCGAAGCGAATTCCAGGAATACTGTAGTGTCATCAAATAATTCATTCAAATTGCAGGGCCGCATCGGTGGACGCATCAGTACTTACGAGAAGAAAGCAGAGTTTCAGGTGATATTTAACAAATTAAAATACTCTAGCTTCTTCAGGGTTATTCTGCATACACCTACGAATTAGGAGCGGAAACGTTCTACGGAACCAGTGAGGATGGAACCAGTTATCTTGATTTCCCCTGTATTACAGGCGGCAATCCGTTCATTACTTTCTGCAAGCAGACGCTCTTTAATCTCGTCCGGGTGCCATGGAAGGTATGTGAAGTTGTTATAAAAGTAGCACTCAAAGTGATCCAAATTGACGCGGATGTAGTGCACACACAAGCAAGCATCGGCATGCCTTTATTAGGGGGCATCCTGGGGATAAAACACACCCATGATCCATCGTATCAGAAAGACTGTGTCGCGCTGATATTAATGTGGGTCTCGCACGGAATTTCCTCGACGGGGAAATGAAGTATACGGTAGTCTCCTCTCCTCCTCTAAATGGGGCTGCGCCCATCGATGGTGGTGGCGGATGTCGTGGGCATCGACGGTACCACGGGACTACTGTAATTGCAAACTAAACCTGGGGATCGCAAGCTGGCTGAGGATACTGGACTACGGTATCTCACCTCTCGTGACGCGGCACTCCTTCGGCGGCATTCTTGGCGCGAACGTCGGCATCGACGCGCATCGCGTGCTCGTACTCGTTTCCGTACAGTGATTTCTAGAACTGCAGTGATCTTTGATCGTTGATCTCTTCAGTTCGCGTACCTCCTTCATCTTCATGGCACGATCATCGAAAAGGGCCTCAAAAACGCCGGTCGCGGGCGCTTGATCTGAAAAAGCGGATAGAAATTATCGATCGATTACATTCCAATAATATCGATCGTTTAAATTTACCTCGGGTCCGGAAATGGGCGTGGAGCACTCGTCGAGGGCCGCGTATTCGTACTCGAATGCCGCCGTGTTCCTCAGCAGCTCGACCTCGTCGATGTAGACCGTCTGCAGATACTCCCCTCTATCTGACATCTGCGGATAAGGTAGCCTAATACACGGTTGTACGCATCCGCGATTTCTTACCAGTCGCTGATCCATCTTGCCACCATGGATCCACGTCCACTGGTAGATGAAGTAGGCTGAAAGATTTGTTGGCACTTTGCCAAGAGCAGTCTTGGCACGATGCCCGCGGGGGGGG
>JACMIG010000557.1:0-11662 GCA_014805385.1 Levipalatum texanum
ATTTCTTTGATGTTTTGGCAATACTGCAGTGGCAAGGAATCGAACAAACACAGAAACGAGAGTTTAGAACGCGTTTCTCGAAATCGTTGGGGATCCCTAGATGGAAGAACCACGGTGTGATCGCAAACTGATCGGACAGCTTGAATTCTTCACTTACAGTCATTGGAGTAGAGCAGATCATAGGGCATAACTGTACTTCAGAAAAAAAACAATTTTTTTTCTGAACTCTGCTTGAGGAAAATAATCTTTAGTGTTAGTGATGGTCAATTGAGTTTTATTCGTGACTCTTTCTGAAATGTATTGACGAATGTCTCCATAGAGGCCTCCTCTGCATTCACCGAATTAAGTGTTCCGCAATGGAAGAATGACGAACTGCAGAACAATTCCGCGGGTTGTTCAAAATAATGGTGATGAATTCGCTGTATATCGAGTCTCTGCATTGTCTCTCTTGGCTCACATTCTTCGCAGAACATGGCCAATTCTCGTACACCAAGCCTTGCACGTTAGCAATTGCACTAAATTCACCATTCCCGCGTATTTTAGCACTAGTTATATATTTAACAGGTTATTACATGTTTACAGAGTCTCAGCGTTTCTTCCAGTTTCTAGTTTCCTTCTACGAGATGTCGCGCTTTTCCACCAGCACGCCAAGGGTCTGTTTCTTTTCTGCAATAGCTACTAGCGTTAAAGTGATTGCAGTCACATTGTTCATTGTAGGCGAAAACACCCATCCAAGATCGCCAGCGACATACGGCTGGGATATCCACAGGGTGAGAATGCTGCTAGCACATGTTAATGTCTTCGCGGAATAAAAAAATAGCGGATCAATTCAACATTAGAAAAATAATAACCTGCTTGAAGAAAATAAATTAATTTAAAATAGTTTTCTTTCAAAAGAATAAAAAATAAAAAAAATATAATTATATGATTCTAAGTAGCTGCGGTTGATTTTAATAGTAAATGAAATAGAAAATGGAGGAGCAACGGTATGTTTTTTTTCAGAGGGCGTACATCGTTTGCTGCTCCGGTGACCAGTGCTCGGCGAAGTAGCTTTTTCCGACAGCTCACGACCACCTCCGCCTTCAAGGTGTGTGCACCGAATTTAGTGGAAAATATCACCCGTAATTTATACGTTCATTCATTGTTCGTCTGTATGTCAATAGTGTTTGCCTTCAGGAGATTCGACAGATTAACAGCCAATCGTGGAGGCAATCGGAAATCAAGAAGATCCATGACTTCATGCAGGGAGAAGTAATATTTTTTCTATTTTCTAGAATTGAACATGTCTTCACTGGTTCTGTGCTAATTCAGGTCTTGCGCATTCACTCTAGGCATGTATGGAGCAGAAAGAACGAGCCCACTTTCCAGCTCACCCTGGAAGACTTCAAATCACCCTCGCGCAAGAACTTCACATACATGTTCGAGTACATCTACAATACCTTCGATGAAAACTTTCGCATCCAAGGACGAATTGAAGACGAGGTACTGCGATATTGATTTTCCGTTTTATTGATTTGAATATTTTGGAAATGAATTTAGGTCCCTGCCATCCTGAAGACCATGGGCTATCCGGCCACCATCAAGGCATCGACTCTGCAAGCAATCGGAGCTCCAACCAGCTGGCCACACCTTGTCGCGGCGCTCGGGTACAGTAAAACCGAAATAAAATAGAACTAATTAAAATAATAATAATATAAATGTTTATTTAATTAATAAATATCTAGGTGGATGGTTGATCTTGCGCAGTTCTTCGAGTCGATCAACTCTATGCACGACGCCCTCCTGGACACCGACGAGTCCGATGGATACATCAGAAGTGTGAGGCGGAATCCGGCATCTATATTTATTTAAAAAATACGAGAGAACGGATGAACAAGTTGTTCTTATATATATGCTCGTGTACAGTAAAACGTAATTCGGGATTTGCCTTCCGTTAAAGAATCTCTGCTTTATTACAGTTGACATACGCTCAAGTATCGGCTACGTGCAAGGACTACTTCAAGGTATAACCGCTGTTCAGATAAAACAAATGGAAAGCGAGATATAGCGTTAATCGAGAGACGCCTTTATTGTAACGAAATCCGCGTCTCCCATTCTACATTGCCTCTCGCTTCAATATTAAATATTTTATTTAAACCGCAGTTATATCAGGCGACGGAGACGTTGTTTCTTTGCAGAACAAGACGACAGAGGGAGGAGACGTGAATAAGATGGACGACAATGTCAACCGTCTCACCAGGGAATTCGAAGTTCGTCTGCGCGCGCGGTGAGGAATCATTATAGAGATGTCATTCTTTTCCCAGCTGCAAGCTAAAATAGTACCAATTGAATTTCTATGAAATGGTTTCTTGTTGAGATACAATCCTGCCGAGGAGCTTTCGGAACTGGAGGCCCGCGAGGCGCAGCTACTCGAGGAGATCAGGGCATTGGAGGAGGAGAAGGAGGTTGGAATTTATTTATATAATTATGTAATTATTTTGATCTCGTTGAGATGGATACATTGAAATTCGACTGTCGAACAGTGCATAAAAGGGAGTGTTATCGCGAACAAATTTCTGCGATAGGTTTTAGCACATATTTCGCCTTCGGCAGTGTAGAGCAATAATTTTTATTTCGATGGAGAGTTTTTCGCCGCATTTTCGGCCGTTTTCGGCGGATGGATTTCAGCAAACGACACCTTTGGAGTACCAGCCTTTTATGCACTGCATTCGAATATACGGACGAATAATGTGCATCTTATTCCAGGCAGACCCCGGACCGGCACTGAAGGGCGAAATCAAGAAAATCGAAGATGACATCTCCAGATTTGTACCGTATGTATATTCTTCTGCCCTATTTTATCGTATCGTTTGAGGTACCTGGAACAGGTGGAGGAGCAGGCAAAGGCCCAATCAGCGATCATCCGAGAGAAAAGAAGCAGGAACGACGAGATCAACGGGAGGATCCAGAGGGAGAAGGCGGAGATTGAGGTCGGCAGGAGGGGTCTCGTCAAGAAATACAATTTCGAAAATCAGGGGAAAAAGGCTGAAATTGCGGCAACCGCGATGCGTTGCGGACTGGACGGAGCTGCGATCCGGGCCATGGCACTGGAGAAAAAAGATCTCTGCGATGCTATGAAGTGCATCAACGAGGTTCGCACACACGAATATTTTGTATATAATGAGATTTAAAAATAAACATTTGCATCGCATCTTTTTACAGGAGCTCCAGAACCTTTCCAGAAAGAAGTACAAGCTCGCTCCGCAGGCCAAGAAGGACCTCGACACAGTGCGGTGTTTATTGATTTATGATCTTGATTATTAGCTTTATTGATGTATTGATTTGAATTCCTGCGATATTACAGGCCCACACTCGGTGCCGCCGCCTCATAACGGCGCTGTACGACGTGCGCAGTAACAACATCGGCCACGAGATTCCGACCCTAATTGTGCGTCAAGTTTAATCGTTGATCTCTAAACATTTAACTTTTAGAGACCTCGGTAGATCATTCGATCTTTATTATGCTTTTCCAGAACCAAATCCCCAACGACCTCAAGGCCATTACTGATCTCGTGAACGATGGCGTCAAGCGATTGGTAAGATTCCACTCGCTTTCAGTTTTGGGAAAAATAATAAAATCAGAATATCTTTAGATGGCCCGAACGATCACGGAGCTCGAGAAGTTGACGTCGGAGTGCGAGTCGGAGGAGAGGATGTAAGCTCGATCGACATTATCAATCAATACAATATATCGATACAAATAGCGTCCTCTTTTCAGGGTACTCGAAAAGACGAGACGCGTCGGCGATGAAGAGGGGCGAATTGATGCCGAAATCACGGAGCAGAAGATAGCTATAGAGAAGGAGGACAGGCAGAGGTACGGTACCCAGACTGAGCCCAAGGAATCGGCCACTGAAATATACCATTGAGTTGACAGGGCGAAGGAGCGCGAGGAGTGGTCCGTGGAGGCAGGGACGAAGGATCGCGAGAGGCGAATGATGATCGCCCAGAAGGAAGCACTGCAACAGATGGGCAACAATGTACGAGTTGTCGTGGTAGAGGGTCAAATCTGCACCGATGTATATTTAGGTATTTCATAGGCCAATGTGAGCAATGATGTTTATTGCGGGACATCGTTCGAGTTGCACGAGTTGTCACGGTAACAGCGCTTCAGCAAGGAATTTTCAAAGTGTCCTTGGGCTTGCGTGCTTATTACAGTACCAGAAGAAGGTCCTGAGAAATTTTAGACCCAAACTTCGCATATTCGCGGAGTAATAAGGGGCGGAATTGTTGCATGCGTAGTCAAAATTTGATAACCCGTTCAACCCTGACAATATAGTCGGAATGATGCCAGCTCTTATTTGAGAGTTGTTTCCAATCCTGCCACATAAGAGATTCGTCGTCGGCTTATCAGCGGTAGATCTCATAATTAATTATATCTGGAATATTGACACCCTTGAAAGGCCAATCTGCTATCGGGCAACTGTCTGTTCTCAACATTGATTGCCAGTGTGAATAACCTCTGTCTACAGGCCTCGTCGATACAGCAGCAACTGGAGGCAGCGCAACTCGAACTCGCCGAGGCAGAACAGAAAACGACGTCCATCAAGGTATGCCGCCAATTTCTATTTCTATTCTTGGGACCTTGTTATGGTCCTATCAACAATAACTTCAGAACGAGCATCGAGCCATCCTGACCGAAAAGGCCATGCAGATGATGAATGTATGCACAGATTTATTTATTTGTTTTTTTAAAATTTGATTTGTTTCGTTCGGTCGCCGGAATGGAAGATGGCCTTTGCAGGCGACGGAGCGAATCCATACCGCGCGCCAGAAGATTCACGATTCGGTCGGGGAAATGGCGAAGGAGCACGCGGCTGCCATGCAGTTCATGGACGTTGGAAAGGAGAACTAATTGATTTATCGATTTTTATATTAATAATATTTTATCTCATGAATTCTCCTTAATTGGTATATGTACGAGACATTTCGATTTCTCGACGAGTCACGACGATACTCTATGATTCCATTCCTGTATTTCTCGATCGAGAAGAAGCACTGTAAATAAAAGTTTATTGCAAGAAATATTGAACGAGATTACGTTCACGCGGACAGCGTTTTGACGCAGAAATACTTTTTTTATATATAAATTAATATCTTCTGGATCGTCCGATTCTAATGTAAAGGCCCGCATCGAGAATGTCGAAGAGCGATCTTTCCGACGAAGATCGGAAAAGAATCGCTGACAATCGCGAGAAGGCTCTCCGCATTCAGGTTTATTATTGATTTAATCGAATTTTTTTGCTTTATTATCAGCATTTTTCTGGATTCTTCTGATTCCACTCAACATTTTTTATCATTATTGATTTATTTTACTTTATATCTTGTTCCTTTCAACCTTTTTTTAATCATTATTGATATATTTTTACTTTCCAGGCCGAACGACGTCTCCAGCAACAACAGCAGAATCAACCGACTCCTGCTCCTCCTCCACCTCCTCCACGGGTAGTCCTCGTCGCCCCTCCCCCTACGGATGTCGTTCGAGCTACCGCCGTCGCCATTCCGAGGTGGCCGAGCTGATAGATGACCAATAGATCTATAATCACCTTAAAACGTAATGAGTTACACGCGTTTTGCCGTGTATTAAAAAAACTACTTCTGAAAATTTAGAATCCGAATATTCTCATATTTTGTCTTGCCAGGCCGGCACCCCCGATAGTCCGTCCCTCGGCGCCACTCGCCTCGATTTACGACACTGTTCCCATGCCCGTGCCGAGGAGCGCCCCGAGTATTGGAGGCGACGGAGCAACGGCAACTGCCGCACCCGCTCCCGCCAAGGAAGGATCGGGTAGGATTATGCTTGTGGCATTATTAGGATTTCTTATGCTGTTTGTTAATTAACTATTTCTCCGTCGGAGAGCACGGTCTTCATCCCATGTGAGACGACCGCATTGACTCGCGAGTTGTTGTCGTTTGTCCGTTGATTGAGGCTCGGAAAAAAATCGGTGATGGCTATCTAGTCTCTTTGTTCTTATCTTCAGTTAGTACCTTTACAGTTTTATTATCTCAATTGGAGAAGACCGCATTGACCCGCAATATTGTTTAGTTGTCTTACGAATTACAGCCCCGCAGAAAAACCGTGTCCTCCGGGGGGTACCCCGGAGGACGCGGTTTTTCTATGGGGCTGTAAGTTTGAAAAATGAGTTTGTGAGACACCCTGATAAAAGAAACTATGTGTGATAGTTTTGCAGGCGGCCTCACTGCGGAACAAGAGCGCATCCGAGCACAGAACCGAGAGAAGGCGCTGGCGAGGAAGGCCGCCGCCGAGGCAGCTGGAGGTCAGCCATAGATTCTTATTGATTTTGGAAGAAGTTTTATTGATTTCCGTATTTTCCAGGCTCTTCTGTCACTGCGTCGTTGTTGTTCTCCAATGGGCAGACCTACCATTCTACTGGTGAGCAGATCAAGCATCCCTGGTCAAGATAAACCTTTCGATTATCAGTTCCCGGCCCCTCGAAAGTGCCTTCGGCCGGCACGAACTCGACGACGCTCGCCCCCGTGTTTATCAAGCCGGTGCGTTCATGAGGGAGATAAAGAAGGCGCCAATTCTTGTTTTTAAAAATATTGCAGTAAAGTCATGAATTATTACAAAAGCAAAGCATAAATTTTCCATCGTCCTCTGCATCTCTCGCTTTCCGCAATCTCTCATTTTGGTCCTATTATATTATTACAGCTGCCTCCGACGACTCCCCCAACCGTGCGAGCCTTGATGCCCAAGTCCGTCGTCACCGCCTCTTATGCCATCTCGGGGCCAGATCGATTCAAGGTGCGGGAGATCGATAAACTTCCAGGAGCGCCTAATTTTTGGAACACACTTGTTTATATGTTCCTCCAAACTCATTTTCTGGTCTCTCTGCGTCGAATATAATTCAAAGAAACACGCAAATTCATGCAATTGTGCAGTTCTCTTTTCCACAGCTCGCCTGGTTCCCGTCAACACTCATTCTTTTGTTTACAGTGCACATTTTCGCCGTACAACTACGCCCTCGTGACGGCATTCAAGACGGTGCCGAGCCGACAGTGAGTTTGTTATTGTATTTCGATGTAAAAGTTGAAATGCAGGACTGATGAAATTCTGAAAGTAATTCATTCGTATACCTATCAGGTACGATGAAACGACACGCACGTGGACATTCGCCCTGGATGACATCTCGCGCCTGACCAAGGCCCTCAGCGAAGTTACGGTATGTGGATTCCACATTGTGGAAGCGCAGAATTACAAAGGACATCTTATCACTACGAAATTATTCACGCATTATTCACGCTTAGCCCACCTCAACATAATACTCGTAATGCCCATAATCTCAGAATTTCATTACCAATACAAATACAGCCAGCGCATTCGACTTTTGTGTCCCGAGCAATCTCTACATGGAATTCTCTACAGGCAGATCATGTCAACCTGCCATATGGCCCCTTTAGAGCGCGACTCCTTTCAATACCAGAATCAATTCTCTTACCTTATCCATCCCGGATACGGTTATAAGTCCCCCTGCCCGGTCTATGGAGACCACACCCCTCCGATCAACAACGTCATCTTCTACACAACACATCGCCTGCTCCCTTACCCGATCGGAACGATAAAGAAATAAGAAATAAGAAATTCACCGGGTTTTGTGTTACGCAGGAGATGTCCCCCAAAATGGAGTGATTTCAGGAAGTGACGGTGGCCGTCGTCCCCATTCCCGACAACGTCATCCGCATACTTAGGGCGGGCGAGACCAAGAAGAGGAAGGTACGGAGTCATTGATAATGAGATGGGGGTAGAAGTGGGAAAAATACAGCCAATATTTATGTTGTAGATCCGGAGTGCGAACGAGACGATTGTCGACGAAGCCGACATCGAGTACGGAAATTCGACGGGAGACGGCACTGATCTGAAGAATATCGACGGCCCGCTGCTACGCATCCTTTTCCCCTATCAGAGGAAAGGAGTCCAGTCAGTCGCCTTCCAAGCATTTTCAAGCACAACAACACCGTGGTCTTCCCATATTTATTCCACAGCGGGATTACGGTACACGATAAGCGGGTATCGAATAAGTGGACCGATGGAGTGGGAAGGGGGGAGGAGGGACGTCTTCAGTGCTTCTTCTTGTCCTTCTTATCCTTCTTGCGGCGACTGGGGTCGTGGGCTGCCGAACTCTTGTCTTTGCCCTTATCCTTGCCCCGGTGGTGGCTCATATTGACGGGCGTCAACGCCGACTGCAAGGGTTACGGTAGACAAGCAAGGTTCGTTAGGTCACCTTCTTGAAGACGATAGTAGGAGGGGGTTCGTTGATCTGCTGCATTGACTGGAAGGGCGGCTTGACGATTCCGAGCATCGATCCGAGGGTCATCGCGAGTCCTTCCATCGACATTCGATCTTCCGCGTTCTCCGCCCACGACTTTTCCTGGATCAAGTGCTTGAGATCCTTGCGAATCGGCACGATCCAGTCCATCCGCCCGCCTCCCATCAGGAACTTGTGCGCCTCAAACCATACAGTAATCGCCATCGTTTCGACTAAACCAACCTCTCCGGGAGTCATGCCGATGTACGGCTCCTGGCCATTGTGGAAGATTTCCCAGCACATAATTCCATAGGCCCAGACGTCCGTTTTGAAGTTGTAGATCTGGACGCGCATTGTCTCAGGCGCCAGCCACCGAATGGGCACTCGCCGCTTCGGATCCATCTGGAAGATACTGTTGACTGACTAACCGGACTATTGGATACTATAGATTGACCCCCGGACCACCGTATACCTGGTACGAAGGTCCGTCACGCGACATTCCGAAGTCAGAAATCTTGACTCGACCATCTCCGTATAGGCAGTTGCGCGCGGCGATGTCGCGATGAATGACGTTTTTGAGGTGAAGATATTCGAGTCCCCACGCCGCCTACAAAGAGAAGAATGGAGTGAGGAGGGTGGGGGGAAGGGAAGGGGGAGAGGATGGGAAAGGGAGGGGAGCAAAAGGGGAACCTGGGTGCACATCTCCGCCTTGACGTCGTCGCTGAGCGAATTCTTCTTGAGGTAGCTGTCGAGGGCGCCGCTGGAGGCGAGTTCCATGACCAGTTGAAGGGGTTCCTCTGCTGCAGCCACACCGTACAGATTCACCACGTGGGGGTGGTCGAACGTGCGCATGATTCGTGCCTGCATGGATACTGTAGCTTGTCAATCAGGACTACCGTAGACTACTGTGGAGGGGGGAAGAAGAAAACCTCTCGCATGATCTCCTTTATCTGATCCTTCGTCAGCGACTCCAGCTTGGCCAACTTGATTGCCACCTTCACCACTTCACCCGTCCTCTTCGTCCACGCCCCCAGGTGCACCTGAGCAGTTGGTTACGGTAGTCACGGTAGAGCGATGGAATACGGCAGCGAGAGGGTTATGGTAGCTATATGGTTACGGTATCCAACGGACCTCTCCGAAGGCGCCCTCGCCCAGTTTCTTGGTCGACGTGATGTCCTTGTGGAGGAGTTCCCAGGACTGGCGGCCAATTGCATTCTTCAGTACCGCCGGTCCGGCCTACAGATCGACTGTTTGATCTTTGATTTTCAATCGATGGACGAACATCCTCTTTCGAACACAGGTTCTCCTGGGTAATGACGTAGTGGCGACACAAATCTTGCGGGGTGTTGAACGATACTTTGTCGATGTAGTATTTGCCGCCGCCGACTTTGATGATGAAATGCTTCACGAGCATTGTGCCTGGGGCCTGCAATCAGTTTGTTAATCACTCACAATCAGTTACTGTATTACCAAACCTGAGGATCGGGTTCGTTGAGGCAGACGGACAGGATGAGTTGGCGTGTTGCGCCAGCCGTTGTCTCGGAACGTCGGATAATGAAGTCCCCCGCGTTGGGGAGAAGTCCCTGTCAAAGGGATACGGTAGAAGGAGAAATCAGTCAGCGATACCTTGATGTCCTCGCGGGGTAGGAGTCCATGGTAGTATTGCTCCTTGGAGAGGCCGTAGTCGTCGGCGGAGGAGGAGTTGGAGGTGGTCATGAAGGAAGCGGAGAGAAGAGGGCCTCCTGTGGCCAACGGAGAGACGCTTAATGAACGAGACTTCAGTCGAAGAAGGGACACATCAACCATCGGCCAGACAGTCAAATCTAGTAGCCTTTTCAAACGATTTGTTAACAAATCAAATTTTATTTGGGGAATGCAAATTTTGTTTTTCGGGATGAAGAAAAACCCATTCCATGTGGTCCTCTGGTTCATTATCGATCTGTCCTTTATTAGACCGTAAACTGTACATACCGTGTGCAACACATATTGATGTGCTTAAGCGTGGGAGTAGTGAAAGAGCCAGGGCATCATTTTTGCTATTAGATCTATTGTTACAAAAACATATCTGTAAATGGTATCGTTATGGGGCGACGAAATGGTAAATATTATATTATGCATTGCAGCTTCGGGCTGGAGAAGAATGGGCGCCTTTTGATCGCCGACGAAATGGGACTCGGCAAGAGCGTTCAGGCAATCGCCATTGCTCGGTGTGGAATTCATCATGGCACTATTCTCGATTGCTTGGGGGCATGGTTATTGATCGATTATTATGAACTCCTTGTAGATTCTATCGCATGGAATGGCCCCTCGTCATCGTCTGCCCCTCGTCGGTCAAGAGCGCATGGAGAACGGTCAGATTAATTAATTTCATATTTTAGCCTCATTATGCTAATTATTATAACTAAATATTGATTATTTTGCAGCAATTCAATCGTTTCCTGCCCGGCATCCAGCGGATCCTTATGCTGGCCAAAGAGAAGGTGAATAATCGTCAATGCCGATGACTTCATCGGATTCTAAAGGATTACGATATTTCCACCTATGCAGGACCCGCTGCCGCATGAGCGGACGAGCAACACGGTCATCATTATGAGCTACGACCTGATGGCGAAGCGGTGAGGCGGTAATCGATGAAAACATCATCATCGTCATCGATACTAGCTCCGGGGAATTGGATGATGAATCCCTTGTTGTCGGCAGTACATCATTACAGATCCACATTTTGGGTCAGTAGGAGCTTTAAGTTTACGATCGATTAGGCCGACAATGAAAAGTGGCTTAATATCTACGAGGCGTTGCGCCGAAGATTCAGAATTCAAACAGAGTACCATGGAACTCATAGGGGTTCCATGGTATTCGATTTGAAATCTGAATCATTTGATATAAGATAGGTGCAACTAAAAGTATGGTGTAGCAAATCTCGCCAGCCTGTAAAGTGCACTCGTGCGTGCAGTGAGTACACTTTACAGGCAGGCGAGATTTAGTACACCACACTTTTTAGTTGCACCTATCTTATTTTACTCCCTCGAACCCTCTCAAAATGCTGCAATGAACCGGTCCATAGTGGTCCATATCAGGTGATGGTAACATGCAGGAGGAAGGAGCTCGTAGATGCCGAATACCGCGTCTTCATCTTCGACGAGTCCCACTACCTGAAGGATCTAAAAGCGCAGCGAACGAAGGCAGCCACGGAGTTGGCGGTGAGTGGGGTCCATAATAGAGAGATGAGATGAGAAAGAGAGATGACTATTGTCCGGAATTAAAGTGATGCGGAGGCGACGCGCGAACTACCTTCGCGGTAAGCAGCGTAGTGATCTATCTTCTGCGGCAGAAGATAGATCATTACGCTGCTTACC
>JACMIG010000557.1:13119-29854 GCA_014805385.1 Levipalatum texanum
GGGGGAATCCCTATCCAAATAAATTATTGTCGCAAGCTTCCTTCCCGACCCATAAACCAACTTCCGAAGATTTTATCCCCTTCCAGGTCCTCGTCTTTGCCCATCACCAGATCGTCCTGGATACAATCTGCATGGAGGTATGAGGCAAATATTTGGCTATAAAGTATGAATAACCAATATTTTCAATTGTATGAATTGGCGGAAGAAAGAACGCCCTTGCAGCTCTCCAACGCGGGCATCAAACACATTCGAATCGACGGGCAGACGCCATCGGAGAAGAGGGGATCGCTCTGCGATCAGTTCCAGGTACTCTTCGGGGATACTGTGGCACCCTTCTGTTAGTACTATATCCATCCAATTGTTTTCTGACAAATGTGCGGCTTTGCGACGAAGTGTTGAATTGATCCTCATTCGAGGGATGACACCACGTTATTTGATGCCGCTATCTAGATTTAATATTTGTGGCTTTATTCGAGGATAACGTTTCTCCAACTTCCGTTACTAAAATATAAATGATCTGCAGGAGGACCCTGTCGTGCGCGTAGCGGTGCTGTCGATAACTGCTGCAGGCCAGGGCATCACGCTCACAGCGGCGTCGGTCAGAAAATATCGAATTTTATTTATCCATGCTTCATGAATTGTTTATCCAACCGAGCCACGAATTGCATTTCAGGTTGTCATCTTCGCGGAAATCTACTGGATACCGGGAATAATGCTACAGGTTCGAAAATTTATCCCCGGATATTTTATTGTTACTTTGTGAGTGTATTTCGTACAACTGTGCAGACATATGCGAGAATGACATGATTAGAAAAAAGATTTCTTTAAAAATATAATTGGTAGGGACAAAATATTTTTAGCCGAGTAACTGCTATTATTTCTTTGTAGGCGGAGGACCGCGCTCACCGCGTAGGCCAGAATGACTCGGTCTACGTGCAGTACATGCTGGCACGCGGAACGGCCGATGACATCATTTGGCCCATGGTCCAGGACAAGCTCAAGGTCAGCATTTTATTAGTCGTGTTTCCCCCATACATGCGGTGCATTCCCTGACAAAAACGGAAATGACGCAGAATCCTGCTACATTTTTGAATTGAATTTTCTTTATCGAAATCATGGAACGATCGAAGTTATAGTAAAAAGTATTTGTTTTGACTCAACTGCTGTTCGCGAATGACCCTGGTTTCTCTCTTTGCAGGTCCTCGGAATGGTGAATCTGAATTCGGAGAACTTTTCGAATGCCAACCACAAGCACCTCGACCACGGCGACGGAGCAGCCGTCGAGGAGGATAACGACGAAGAGTTCGGGGACATGGATACCTCCGGCAACTGGGGCGGAGGAGGAGGAGGAGGTGGTGGTAAGGCCAGAAAGGGAGGAGGGCGGGACGCCGAGTGGGGTGTGGCATCCAAGAAAAGAAGGAAATAAGGCAAGCTAATATACCCATTTTTCATTGCTAATTGTTACGAGTGTAAGTATCATTCCGGTCATTGTATAATATACTCGACGTTTTTATGCACTGCTTCTTTTCTCGGTTGATCTACGGTTCGTTGTTTATGTCCATTCGGGTTTTATTGTTGTAAAAATGTATCCATCCGACACGGGGAGAATCGATTTCATAGCGCACGGGGGGAGGGGTAGTATGGGATAGTGGATGTACAAAAGGAGAGGAAGCGCTAGTTTCAATGTGAGGGCACCGTAAAGCATTCATGTGTCAAGCGAGGCAAAAAAAGAGTTTTTTTTCTTTAAAAATCTAATGTCGAAATCAGTAGCGGGGCCGTTGAAAGTCACGGGAACGAAAAATAAGGGGCTAGGCGCAAAAAGAACTACTAACGAATGAATATTACCGGGAAAAATGAACTATACTGGAGTTCCGAGGCAAGAATAGTGCGTTGTTATGGAAAAGTAGTGATGAGAGTGGATGTGGAGAGAGGGTAAATGGAGATTGTTCCTACTTGTGCCCGTTCTCGAGCTCGACTGCTTCTTCTTCGCTGGTTGCGAGAGGATTGTGGTCATCGGTGACTGTGACGTTATCGAGAACCACGTTCTGAATTTGTTGTTTTTTCTAAAAAAAAATGATCTTGTTTTTTTTCTATTATAATTCCGGTGTTTTACGACATTTGCAGTTTTTTATGACTCGTTCTTAAATGTTTTTCCCAGGGGGTCTCACCTTGGTTTCGACGAGCGTGAAGTATGACTGGAGGAGATTGACGGTGCCGAGAATTGCTACGATAAGATACAGCGATGCGCTCCACTGCTGGTTCAGCTGCTTCAGCTGAAGTAAGGGCTTTGTTCTTTCTAAATTGTATCTGGAAAACGTTTCCATTTCTTCGCTATTCTGTACTAGCGCAGACTCGGAATTCAGGCTTGTCGACTCCGCGACAATCAAATTACTGACCGCGGGAGCCATGAGTGCGCCAACGCGTGCCATGAGAGAACACGATCCCATGGCGGAGGCTCTCGAGCTCGTCTCCATGCTCTCCACTGCACACAGATAGCACGCATCCCACGTGAACTCCACGAAGACTGTCCCGATCAGATTCGTCACAAGAGTGAAGGTGCCCTGGAACGTGAGTCTTTTTTTTGATAAATAGTATTAGAAGGCTATATTATTTGCCGATAAAATAAAGATATGTCCCTATTAGGACCAAGACTCCTGAGGATCCTGGACTGCCAGGCTTCTCACAAGCATTCTTAGGCGACAAAATATAAGGTTTCTCTTCCCACATCGTATTCGATGACTGTGAGCACAGTGAGGGCCCCAAAGCAAATCACGGCTCCGAGCTGCGATGCCTGGTGAAGGACTCGGCGAGAGAAGCCGGGAACATACGTGTCCACGGCAACGAGAACCTAAACTTGCAAGGTTCTCTACAATCTCCGATAGATCGAGACTCACAATCTTGGATGCCGCTATGAGAATGGAGTATAGGCACTGATTGACGTAGAAGTCGCCGGAGATGGTGTTGGAGTTGAGGTCGGTGGCGTAGCCACAGGTACTCGCGACGAACCACATCACCCACAGCGTGATAAGTCGCTTTAGAAGACCGCCCTTGAGCACCTCGACCAGCGACTGCAAATTGGGACTCGTTTCGAGTGGCCATTCAAGGGTTCTCAAACCTTGCCCTTCTCGATCTTTTTGTGTTGCACAGGGACATACGGGACGCCCGCACGACGAGCGATTGCCTTCTCGCTTTCACGCATGTCGTCGAGGCGACCCTGGATATAGGTTTCTTTAGTTATAATGTTTGTTGCCTAATTTGTCAGTGTTTCAGCATTTTATGTTACCTTGGAATGCAACCACGTAGGCGATTCGGGAAAGACGAATATAATAATAGCGAGAGCGGGAAGCGCCGTTACTGCGCAGGCGAATGAAGCGAGGCGCCACTCCCGCGTCCACATGCAGAGCAGCGTCACCATCAGCCGAGCAGTTCCCTGCACTATGGATAGTTTCGATTTTGATTCGATACTTCACAATAGCCAGTCATGATAGGAATTACCCAATTGAAGAATGCTCTAAGGGCCATTCGTTGCTGCGGTAGTAGCATCTCCATTACGAATGTGCAAAGCACAACGAGGCATCCGCCGATGGCCAAGCCGACGAAATATCGGATAACAAAAAATTGATAGATGTTGGTCACCAGACCTACAAATCAATCAGTTGATTGATGTATTTAAATCTTACCGGATACGAAATTGGCCGTGAGACCGATGGTCATTGCCAATATGGCAATGGGCTTGCGCCCATAAACATCAGACGCAGCTCCGAATGACAATGTGCCACACAACACACCTAAAGATGTAACTTTCGTGAATATCTCTGATTCATGTCTACCTGCGAACTGAACTTGTGAGAATATCATTGTGTAATGGCTATCATTGCAGACCCATTTGAACCTGCAAACACGGTATTGGATGTAGCGATGAGAGAGTTTGTGAATTTTCACTAATAACTCACTCGACAACAGCCGAATCGAATTCGGCCTTCTCGAAGGTGATGTTCCCTTCGCATCTCGTATACTCGGAACAGTTCTTTCCGAATTCACCATCGTCACCGCACTTCCATCGCGGTTCGTAATTGGAAAAGATCTGTAAATGGTCTTAAAAATGCTTTTGAGCCCCTTGGACTGCTTCGCTTTGTCGCACTTCCCATCCCTTTTGGAGTGCCGCAGTCGCGGAATGTTTATGCCCAATGCTAAATACTCGCGGTGGCTAATAGGATTTACTGGGGTGTCCTCGCATTGACATGCATCGATTTCCGTCAATGTCTCCCGTATTTGCCCTCAATATTATGGAGATCGGGAGATGTCCTCTTCTCATGTTATGATGTCAAACAGTATGCCGAAGTGTGATAAGACCTAAAGACAACATGATGATGAGAGGCAAGTGGACACAGCGGGAGATTGATTCCGACCCATGAGGATTCTCACAGCTCACGCGACACCTGTTTCCTATGCTCCCCCCATTTTACTGCAACCACCGAGCACCCTAGTTATCGCGGAACTCCCTCCCTCTCAATTGAAGTATGAGCGCGACTGGTGCTGATCCCCCCAATGGAGAGATATAAAAGAGGGAGTTGTAAAAAGGGTCAGTGGCCGCCGACCCCGAAGAGAACTCACGCCGAAAAGTTGCTGAGACGCGAAGAAGATTGTGAACTGCCATGTGATGACGACTAACAGGTGGAACCTGTTGGCATTGTAAAACATGGAAGCGACGGCCAGCTACCGATGGTGGTGGTCTTCTGCCAATGGAAGAGAAAGAACCCGAAGACTCTCCAGGTCCACTCGCGAGCAGCGGAGAATCTGCATCGAGAGGAACAATTGGCACGCGTTAGAAAGGCGACACGTAAACATTCGGCGCGATTGGTCCCAATTTTGGATTCCTCTCGAAAAAGAGAATGACTCCCAGCGATTCCGAGTGAACAGTGATCAAAGCGCGACACTAAATCGGATTCCCAAGAATTTGGTTTTGTGCCCGTGAAAGTGCGCCCGACCAAGTGATCGTCAGCGAGATGCCGGTGGTAGGAGGGGAAGACAAGGGAGGGACGACCCCCGAGTTAATGACACTATTGAGAGGAACTACGGAGTGAAACTGTTCGAAATGGCAAAGGAACGACTGCTGACGGAGGAGAACCCCGAACTTTGATCAATGTTTATAAATAAATAAAAATGTTTTTTGCCATTGACTTCTGGTTTCTCATTGTAAGCAAACACGATAAATATTTCTCCGCGTCCAAACTGTCAAAGGCGGGCCACGTCTCCAATATAAACTTAAAGTCTGCTGGCCTAGGAGGAAGTTCAGGACAGACGGAAGGAATGGATTGAGGAGTAGAGGGCGAAAATTGGTCGAGTCAGAGGCGGAAGAGGAGGAGAGAGGGCAGGCTTCTGATAGGGCCTGGAGAGGGGAGGAGAGAAGAAGGGGAGAGAGCGGGCGTGCGCCACCTGTAATCACTCAAGTGAGAGGAGCGCCGCTCCTCCACGGAGAGAGAGAGACACTGATCTGGGATCTCTGAGACCGAATGAGTAGGTCTTATTAGGTTCTAATTCTAAACTATAAAATAAATTATAGATTGATTCTTGGAATAATCAAGTAGGATCCAAATCGTATTTCTAATCGGGAAATGGCAATTAGAACTTCGTTATCGCTATCAGCGTAATCGCTGTGATGCGCGCAGATGATGAGCTGCTCGTGATTAGGCTTACCTGCGAGCGAAGAAGCAACGTGACTTTTCAAAATGCGTAAAAATTAATTTTAATCTTGCTCGAAAAATGGGCGATCTGATCGGTGGCAATGCATTGGCTGCCACTGCCTCGATTCGCGTTTCCCCCTATCTCTATCTACCTGGCGCTCTCTGTCAAGTGCTCGCTCTCTCGTCTTGTTTCGCCGCTCGCCTTGTAGCCGGCCCCCTTTCCCCCCTTTCGGCCACCCTTATCGGTGTTAGGTATCAAATAACAGTATTCGCTACCCGTTGTAGATTGGATTGAGCGATAAGGCCGGGGTTGCTACTGTCATTCCTTTTATAGAGAAAGCGGGTAAACGGAGTGACAGCTGGACGCCGCTTCCTTTCTTTCTTTGCCTTTCTTATTTGGCCGAACTTTCTTGGCACCTTCTGTGTTTGTTCTTGAGCTAAATTTGGGGAAGGTGATTCAGATTTCCCGCTTAAATTGGGCGCGATTGTTCGGCTCCAAAACAATTATGATCTGTGAGCTGCGGACGCCCTGAAAGAGAGGCCCACGAGATGTAGGAGGAAGGAGAATAAAACTGCGGCGTGTGTGTGTAACCGGGGGATATATCATCAATCATCGAACACAGCAATAATGGGGGAGAGAGCCGCCCTCAGATTCGCGGGGATCAAGACAGTTGTTTATTTCATTTATCCGGGCGTGTGAATCGTGGGCGGGGGAGAACGGGGACAACGAAGTCGTGTTGTCAGCAACTACGCAGTGAATACGTGACAAATAGTGATAAATACGAGTCCTTCCCAAGGGGTCATCGGGGAGAAACAGAGGGAACACTGCAGTCCGCGAGCATCTGCGACGAGTTGCGCACGGGGCGGAAGTATTTGTAATTCGGAATTTTTTCATTCGAGAGCATTCCTTCCTTCCTCGTCGAACCTTTGTTCCGATCGGATGTTCTTGTCGAATTTTACGAGTGTCGAAGAGCTCGCTCGCTTCCTGCCCGAGCTCTGATGATAAATGATGTTCAACGCCGTGACAAAAAGAGTCCCATCCCTTTGCCTTGTGTAACAGGTTATCTGGCCTGAAGAATGTATCTGTGGAGAGATCATCGATGAGGATCGAGGAAGTATCCATCCATTCGAACAAAAAGATTTGTTTTCCTCGAAAGGTGGATGGTGGACGGAGGGCTGATGGCCCGGTGGGCGACCAGCCGCTTTCGACGGAAGGGCAATGTCGTCGTCCTTCTGCTCGGCGCCGTCGCTTTCTTGTGGATCTCCGGTGAGTAGCACACAGGGCGGAACTGATTGTTACGCGGAACTATTTATTAGCGGGCCCTTTCAGGCTTGAGCGACCATCTTTTCGCGCGGAGCCTAGACGAATTCGTGTGGCAGACGTCTTTACAGAATCTGAAGGAAGAGGTACGGGGTTTTGAATATTTGATTGGGCTTATTGTGAGAAAAACATTAATGGGAATTTTACAATGATGCCAATCCTAGTTCTAATGAGACGGACCAGTAATTTGAGTTTCGGGAGATTCCTGTTCACACATTGAGACTTTCGAGTCTCCTTATTGTTCGAATTTCATGGCTGCAACCGAAAGGTCCCGGGTTCGATCTGGCAGGTCCTGGCTGCCCCTCCCTGGTTGAACGATAATGTTGTCCCATTGCAGGTGGAGAGGCTGTCTCGCAGCCACGCCTCCTCGCCCTCCCTCCCCGCGACGCCACTGAACGAGTGGCACCGCGACCTCGCTGCTACTCCAACCTGCGAGATCGACAAGGAGGTGGAGGAACTAGCAGTTATGACATTTAGGAAGTAATAGTCGCTGCAAACATAAATATTTTAATCTTTATGTGAGACCGTTTCACATTGGTGCTGGATTTCGGCAGTTCATGAAACGACTTTACAATTCACTTTCGCCTGATTGTGGGAAACCTTGAGGAAATTAATTTTCGTGAATGAATTCAGTTTTTTTTAAAAATGTTTTACTGATTGATTCCCTTCAGCTGCCATCCGATGCGCGCATTGTCCTGATAATCGTCAAGTCCGCCGTTGCACATTTTGAGGTATGGGGGGGTTTCCGTATGTGTATGAAAAAACTAGTTGCTTTACCGACGCGCATTCAATCATTGTGGGGTACACGAAGCCACCTGGATTTGCTGCCCTGTAAATTATAGGGCAGCAAAAAGAGCATTGTCGACTTGCTAGTAGGGTTGTGTCCTGTAAACATAAACAAACATGTTTGTCTGGAAACGACGGGAAGCAAACAAACAAACATTGTTTGGTAAACCAGACAAACATGTTTGGTATTAGTGTTGGCAGAATTCATCTCACTCTCATCTTCATCTTACGTCTGTCTCAGAATGCAATGATTGCAATGATTGCATTCAGTCTCGATGGGATGAAAGAGTGATTGCATTCCCAGACGGAAAGATGAAAGATGGAATGCATTCCCTAGACTGAAGGAAGAACGATTGAATGAATGCATTCATTTCACTCAAGTGGATCAAAATGACTTTGATAATAGGATTTGCCCAGATAAAAATCCTGTCAGTCAGACCATTGCAGATTTTTGTGGCATGGGGGCCCTAGAGAAACAGTTTGAGCATTTGAATTCGTGGCTACCTGACCGCACTGGGGAGATATAGCGATTTTTTTTCTGTATTTTCGCATTCAAAAATGAGTTTTAATCCCGATTTTTTGAAATGTTTTATATCGCGTGCATCACCCGGGGATGAGGAGGAGAAGAGCGACAGAGACGATGAAAAAGAGGAGGATAGGGATTGCCTTTACGACGACCCGAAAAAAAAACTACTCAAACTGCTCTTCAGTTACGTCACCCAAGAGTGCCACAATCCAATAGATTGTTTATATATCTAGGGGCCGAAACACGATTCGCAAAGCTCCTCTGGAATGCTCGAAATTAGCTTCATCGTTTATCCCTGGGTTAGTCATTGGTAACATTTTTTCCGCTTCTCAATACTTCATTTTTCACCCGAGTTATAACTCGACAACTAGCGCTAAACGGTACTGGGAGGAGATGCCAAAAAGCAGGACGTGGCGCACTCCCATAACGCCATTGCCAACCAAAGCGGTCGGTATAGCCGATATCCCGTATAGGACATATTTTTGGACACATTCCTTATAGAGTAGTAATTCAATAAATTCCAATGATTTGGTAAGTCAATAACGCGAGTCGGCAATTGAGATAGAGTGAATGATTCGTCTTTCTATTCATCTCAAATTCATCCGAGACGGATGAATTTGAGATGAATAGAAGTTTCGTCTGCAATCGTTCGCGATGCAATCATTGCAAGTATCGATCTGTCTGCGATGATTGCGTCTGCAATCATCGCAGACAGGCAATCATCGCATTTTGAGACGGATGCAGTGAATGATGAGACATGAATGAAGTCTGGGATGAATTCTGCCAACACTATTTGGTATGTTTGCAAACATGACCTTTCGCCTGGAGACGACGAGAATCGGGATGAAATCGATCGCCAGACTGTCTAGGATCATGTTTGCAAACATTTTGATCATGTAAAAATGAAGCAAACAATGTTTACAGGCCCTGTCTCGTTCTGTCCTGTCTCGTTTAAATGTTTGCAGACTCAACCCTACTTGCTAGGATTCATTCTCAACAGCAGATCAAACGTGAATGGGAGGCGAGCAATAGTCAGTCGAAAATCGCAAAACCTATTTCCACGCGCTTTTTGCACACTTTGCGGTCCCTACCTATAATGACGTCTTTCTTCCAGGCCCGCCAGGCCATTCGAGCGACGTGGGGAAAGGCAGCGAGTTATGGAGAGGCCATCTTGAGGTTAGTGGATGGTGACGGAGAAAGTAATTGGGGGTGTATTGCATTAGTGGATCTGCAGCAGAATCGGGAGCCTTAGCTAGTTGTAAGAATTTTGTCCACTATTTATCACTGCTCGTGCGATTCCAATTCCACGGGTTTCGATTTTCTTTCCTTCTTTCATCTACGGGTACTAGCCAACTTCCATTGCAGGACGGTCTTCGTGGTTGGGTGGCCGGGCGACGGACTCGATGCCGATGAGAAGGCAAAGGCAGAGGGACGGCTCATGGAGGAGAGCAGACTACATGGGTGAGCATTTCCGAAATACAAATTGCGGAATGGTACCGAGGAAGACGTCCTCTGTCACATTGGACAAATTACCCATGGTGTGGGCGTGCACAACACAATTTCACTGAGTTTAACAGTGCACAAATAGACGTCGAAGCAGGGATAGGCTTCATCGGGAGAAGAAATTTTCCAAAGTTTGGATTCAATTTATTCCTTGTCAGAGATATCTTCAGCTGTTTCCGACGCCTCCTTGTCAGAGATATCTTCAACAGTTTCAAAGGTCTCCTTGTCCGAGATCTCATCGGCTGTTTCCAGCTCGTCGATCTGTTATGATTCTTTTAGGATGATGGGAGAGGGCGTGAACCAGGAAAGACTCGTCCTTGGTGACGTAGTTGGTGTAGTGTTCGATGAGCTTCGCGAGGGTGCACTTCCTGATCTAAAGATACAAACAAAAATATTTTAAAACGAATGAAATGCGTACGCGTTCATTGTGGCAACCCTGAACATGCCAGCGCTCGCGCTCGTTCACGATCGGGAAATGGATAGCCTGAAAAGGGAAGGATACGGTAGGACAGTGAATAAATACCATCCTAAAACTCGAGAGTAGACGGCACCCTGAGAATTTTCTGGCAATAAGCGGCACCCTTTGGGAATAGCTCAACTCACCAGCTCCAAAATGAATTATTGGAAAAGTCTCTACGACTCCGCTTTATATAAAAAATTCCCGAAAATGCTATTTGGCGGCATCCCCCTCCAGCCAGAGAATAGAGTGAAATAGCATTTACTTACCGGGGTAGGGAGATTGTTCTCGTACTCGTCGTCGTCCCCGCCGATACGGTAGACGACGAAAAGGGGCAGGCGATCAGGGAGCTCGGTTAGACCGGATGGCCGCTGAAATGGCGGCGACTTTTAAAGTGTACGTATTTGATTGCTTCATCTCTATAATATTCATGAAACAAATCAGGGTGTATCGAGGAGGATAGATGTTTACATAGAAAACTAAACGTATTAGGTCCGTGAATAATTGAGTTTGCCCCTTACCTGGTAGTAGATCCTGAAGCGGCCCTTGTTGGTCGTGGCGTCAGCTGCGCCCTCGCACGTATGCATACCGAAGAAGTGCCTGCTGAGAATTTCCTGCAATGCATTGATACCGTAACCAAGGCCGTCGTGTCGAGACACCAATTCAAAGCGAGACCTCATATTTGATGGCGATGTGCCCGACGTGCTCAATGTGTTAGAGGAATAAAGGAGGAATGGATATGAGTGAACCTGGGGAAGCTCCACCTTCCTGCTGGAGGGGAGGTGCGCAACGTCGAGGTAGTACTTGATGAGGCTCGCGAGGGAGGCATGCTCGAACTGAAGATTGGTAAGAGATTAATGCTTGGAAACAAATCGGAGACCCAGAAATTATAGAATTGGGTGGAAATGCTCGGTATTTTTGGCCTATTTGTATCTGATCAGTATATCTTTGAAAATACGTGTGTACTTTGTCGAGGCCGTCACCCTGAACATGCCAGCTTTCGCCCTCCTTCACGATCCGGAAGTGATAGATCTGAAGATAGGATTACTGTAAGATGATTAAAGACTATTGACCTCGCCCGCGGAGCTACGGTAGACGATGAAGAGGGGCACGCGAGCAGGGAGATCGAATAGTTTGGACGGCCGCTGAAATGGAGGGAACTTGGACTGAATAGCATCTGCTCATAGAGAGCGTGATGGGAAACGGTATGCCGACCGGTTGAGGTTATTTTGATCCATGAATAGTTGGCTCTAACCTGGTAGTAGACCTTGAAGATGCACGGGGAGCGCGTGGCTTCTTCTGCGCTCTCGCACGTCTGCACACCGATGAAGTGATCGCGGATCATTTTCTGCAATTTAGTGATACAGTAATCCGGGCTGTCGTGCCGAGAAACAGCTACAAACAGGAAAATAATAACAAAATATACCTCATCGTAGCTTCCGCCTGCCATGATGTAGGAGAGGCAAAGTGAATAGAATTGTCGCTATTGGCAAAATACAGACAACGCAAATTGACTGATCAATAATTAATTCAATAATTACGAGCGCTTGGACGGATTACCCATGGTCTAGGGGTGGTAGTATTGCCTGAATAAAAATACTGTAATAGTTGAATGAAATGAATATTCCAATGAGACAGGTACGAAGTACGAAGCCTCGTGTCCTAATCGCACATTCTGGTCCGAGTTTACAATGCATCCCATTGCTGCGCATATCTAATTTATGACTCGCTTACTTGACCTGGTGCATTGGCGTTTCAATTTATTGGTATTATGAGATTGGATTTTCTCCAACAATTTTTATAAGGTTTATTCAAGACAATATTTCAGTGACATGGTGATCTCGCGCGCCTTCGCCGACGTCTACCGAACGAACACGAAGAAGGTGCGTTGCGGACTGTCATGTTGAATTCAGAAATGGGGTTGGAAGACTCTGCCGACCTATCACTTACTCGAATGATGCGTCACTGTTGAACATTTCGCACATCTCAAATTCACCTGCTTTTTTTTATTTGTAGAATAATATTTACATGGGGGATCAAAGATTGTTAGAAACCTTTTTCGTGATGGAATCAATTTCCAGCAGGGCCTCTCGCTGTGGCTGTCTTCCTCTTCTCCGTTGGCCTCCGCCTGTTCGCCCTCCTTCGTCCTCCTCATCGACGACGACTACATGCTCAGTCCACTCAAGATCGCCGGCCTCGTCAACGAACGATCGCCCCATGATGTAAGTGGGAGGGAAGGGGAAAGAACTTGTCGTGAGATGTACGAGAATCGATGTTTGTTGGCACGGAGAGATTTGGTAGAATATTCGTGTTCAAATTGTCAATGTACGATCGGAAGATGAACACGATTGACATATGTATAAAGAACAACGTGAATCCGCGTGCACGGTTTTAGATAAAAGATATGATCCATTGAACATGTTCGCTGTTAAAAGTTATCAATCCTATTCCGTTCTCAATAAGCACAGTCCGATTTTCAGCTGATCTACGAGGGCTGGCGCATCGACTCGTCGCCCTTCAGATTCCGACTGCACAAACACGCTGTGAGTACTAGAGCACTTTAACCGCACTAGGTTAAAGTGCTATGCGTCATGTCGTGAGAATCTCGCCAACTTTTCTAGATTTCGGTTTTTTTTCTCAAAAGAATGCTCCATGAATGCAATTCTTGGAAAGGAACAAAATAAAATCTGATTGTAAGGCACTTCTATAGAGTTCCGTAAGCCCAAAATTCGTAAGCCTAGATTCAGGGAATTTTGTGACTTCCTGCACTTTTTGTTCACGTATTTCACAATTTTCCGCATAAAACAATTTACGCATCCAAAACTGGTCGTTTTCGCGAAAAGATTGAGAGGAAAGTACTGAATAGTGCTGACTCATTTTGAGCTTACGGAACTCTATAGAAGCTCCGCTATTTTTTGTTGTTGTAAAAAAACGGATTCAACTGCTGTCAGTCGTAACTGCACATTGTAGGTCTCCCTCTCTTCGTATCCGTTCTCTTCCTACCCTCCGTACATCACGGCCGGCGCAGTTCTGCTGTCGGCACGGGCGGCACGAAGGATGTACTACGGTGAGGGAGAATGGGAGGACGTGGTCTTTGGGTTCAAGGAAGAAAGGAAGACATTATTCAATCCAGGCGACATGACGCGTCTACGGAATAATAATTTATTTTCTGGTAGTTAGTGATGGGAACAAAAGTAAGATCAATTTTGGCAGGCAGCCTCTACGTGGCGGAGTACAATTTCGACGACATTTACGCGTCCATCCTCGCCAAATTGGTGATCTTTATTTTCCATTTCCTTTACTGCACTGATTTAACTGTACTAACCAGTGTCCTGCTCGATGTTCTGTTCTGTCCTTCCACGTTATCGATGTGGCTGCCTGTGTGCACTGTTCTGTCCGACTTTTACTAAATTGCATCATTTTCAGCTCTCGATTCCGGTGCGACACAACGACAGATTCCTGTTCGACGCGGAAGACGGCTGGCTTACACCCGGGGCAGACTGGAGGACCACGATAGCAGCCCATGGATATTCGCCGCGGAAACTGAGAGCCAACTACCAGCAGGTTCTCGCCGCGGCCAGACAACCCGCATTTTGAGATTCGGTTCTTTTGCTGATTCCTGTGATCTCGTTATCATAATAGTGCAATCCGAAGTACTGGTAGGTATATTGCTGCGAGTGCCAACCACAAGATAAATAGTCATGAAAGTTGTACGCATTTATCGAATATAATTTATGCCAGATAAATCGTTTCCACTTCGTTTCTATCTTTAGAAATGTACAAAAGTCGTTTTTGGAACAACATTACTATGGGACCACACACTTCGTCAAAAGTGCTCCATCCCTGTGTATCTCCCTGTGTTGTGTATCAAGTTTGAAGAATGTATCTTCAATCAAATCAACATTCAATATAAGTCGAGAATAAACGAACCGAGCTAGAGCTTGATCTGACAGAACAACGAGGATTGAAAACATGGGATGTATACATAGGGACCGCAACGTGACTTACAAAACTCAACCAAAATGACCGACATTAGGCTCATCGTTTAGCCCTGGACTTGGCATTAGTCGTGTTTTTTTTCCGTTTCTCGATATCTCAATGTAGGGCCGAGATATGACTCGAAAACTGACGCGAATCGCTTCTGGGGAGAGGCGCTAAAATGTGGGCCGCATTGAGGAACTGCTCAGTGAACCGCTATAGTGATCACACACATGTCAATTGTACTTCATTTTGTTGCTACGTGTTTGGCAAACACGATCTTTTTTACGGTTTGTCGATAACTCGTCTTTGAGCAGAGTTATGAGCCTAAAACTAAATAGCGCCAGGCAATCGGAGAGGAACGACAGCGGGCGCGCTCACGCCCTTCCAGGGAAAATAAAATCGCACCTCGTGAACGCAATGAATCGTCTCGAAACCTTAATAGGATTGAGATATAAGTGTGTAGAGCGTATTTAAGGCGTTTCAAGCATCGTTATGTGTCAGGGGAATTAGCCGCACCTCGATTTGAACAGAAAAGTCGGGCGTTTTCGAAGACGGTTTTCATTATCGTGTCTAGACGTCCGATTTACGGGGGTTTCATCGTTTAAAATGCGACCAGCTTCTAGAGAATTAAATTAGCTTCAAAATGAGCCCTTGATCGAAAGAATTGGTGCAGTAGATGCGGTGTACGAGGCTGTGGCGATTTCGCTGCGCCTCGAAAGCGGGCGGAGTTAGGGCGCGCTAACCACAGAATGTTCCAGAATCGGCAGCGCGGGCGGAAACGAGTACCTTTCGCGCCGATGCAAATAACTCCCAGAATACTGCACCAAATAAGTCGATCAAAAGCTCATTTTGAAGCTCTTGAAATTCTACATCGAAACCTGGTTGGCCGAAAATTGTAGAATGCTCGCGGAATTAGCCCCACCTCAATGTTGGCGGCAAAGTGGAGTAATTCGAGGAGAGGATTTTATTTCCGTGAATTTTTAGACCATATTGAATCAATCTGTTAATTTTCGGCCAACAACCTTTCGATTTAGAATTTCAAGGGCTACAAAATGAGCATTTGATCGACTTATTTGGTGCAGTATGCCAGGAGTTATTTCATGCGGACCACTTTTTAGCGATTTCATGTCCCCCCCAAAGTGGGCGGAGCTTGCGGCCCCTATGTATACAAAGAAGAAAACTCGAATTGAAGCCGCGGCCTTCGTTGGGCGTTGTCCCGTGAGCTGTAAAGGCTGGAATTGATAGATTAAATGGATAGGGGATGGAGAGTCCCACGTTCTGCCAGAGCCATTCCCCAGTCGCATCTTCGTCAGAGATGCGTCCGTGACCATGAAAAGAATACAACCCTCACGGGTTCTGAGGGAGTCCGAGGACTATGTTGGAACACTTTTGGCTGGCCTACACAGCACACCTGGTACAAATGCAGTGGTGGGAAAAAGGGGGAGAAGGTGGGGGAACTAACCGCTACACAGCACACCTGGTACAAATGCAGTGGTGAGGAAAGGGTGGACGAACCAACCAAAAGTAAAACCAACCCGTGAATGAAGTCCAGGCGAAGGAGAAGCAGCGAGTCTCGATGAGTGAAGGTGAAGTGAATGAGCGATCACTTCGTCTCGGACATTTTTTTTTCCAGACACACAAGATCAGACTGGAATTTTCGATCAATATCATACATTCTTGAATATTCTAACAACTTTATCCGCAACCGATTGGGAAAATGAATGAATGCGCCATGTCCCCAGGCTCGTCCCAGAAATTGCGGGACGATCCTGGGCAGGAATATTCAGCACAACATCACTATTGCAGGCTGAGACGTTGTCCCGCAGCCACTCCTCCTCGCCCTCCCTCCCTCCACGCGTCGCCACTGAACGAGTGGCACCGCCGCTTCGCTGCCATTGCCGACTGCGAGATCGACAAGGAGGTGGGCACAGGGGGCTACACAAAGTGCCGTTCATGAGCTGCTTTTGCAGTTTATTCTTTGTATATACCATTCTCTTGATTCGTTAGGCATGCATTACATCACCGCATTGGTGCTGATTCTCGGAGAATTTCATAAATTGACTGTGCAACTCGCATTCGCCTGGTCGATGCTTGAGTGGAGTCAAAAAGGCGTTGGTATACTGATTGGTCTCTCTTTCAGCTACCCTCCGATGCGCGCATCGTCATCGTCGTCGTCAAGTCCGCCGTTGCTCATTTTGAGGTAGGGAAGCCACCACTTGTTCTGAATTCACTAGCGATCTTTCCTGGACAATTAATTATTAAATGGGACACGGGTCACGAAATCGCCTGGATTGGCAGACCAGTAATCACCTTTCTTCCAGGCACACCAGGCCATTCGTGCGACGGTCGGAAAGGCAACGAGTTATTGAGATGCCATCCTGACAAGGGCGAGACTCAGACCTACTATGGCGGAACCGAATCGGATATGGGGCGCTGGATTTGTCTAGTCATAAAAATAAGAAATAAACAAAATGTAG